>BHFT01016712.1:0-16363 GCA_004320025.1 Laticauda laticaudata
ATATATATATATATATATATATATATATATATATATATATATATATGCGTGTGTGTGTATATGTATATATGATGTATATAAGAAAACAAATATATGATGTATGTATGGATATATCTGTGTATGTGTGTGCACGCGCACGTGTGCAGATCTAGGGAGGCGCACATGGCAGGAGCTCAATTCAAAAAAAATAACATTGATAGCATTGGTGGGATTCAATTTTTTTACTACCGGTTTTGTGGGCATGGCTTGGTAGGCATGGCAGGGGAAAGATATACTGAAAAAAATCCCCCTTCCCTCCCCACCCCACTAGCCTGCTTTCCAGCTCTGTTCCCCCGTGCAGAGCAACCAAAGGAGACCCAGCCGATCAGCTGGGACTCGGTGGGAGACAGAGAATAGATGGGGTTGGTGGAGCCAGTCAGAGGTGGGATTGGCCGGTTCTTCAAACTACTCAAAATTTCCACTACCGGTTCTCTAGCTGAATACCACTTCTGATTGATGGCTGAGTTAATCAAGTCTTTAGCGCCTCCCTTTTCCTCCTCTTCCTCCTCCTCCTCCTCCTCCTCCTCTTCCTCTTCTTCTGTCCTGCTGCACCAAATGGTGATAAATTACCTCCATATGTTCTCCATAAAATTGCTGAGTGCCACATGGCCTGAGTCTTAAGCTCCTCAATTAAATCAATTAACGCCGTTCCTCTCGCGTTGAACAAGCAAAATGTGGCTGCAGGAGGAAAAAACCAGTGAGGAATTTCTTTTGAGGGCCAGGAAAATGTTACCCTTTCAACTTTAAATATAACCCTGTTTCCTCGAAAATAAGACCCTGTCTTTTTATATGTATAGCCTCGCCACCAGCCACTCCTAACAGGTGGTCATGGTGGACCGCAGAGAGCTCCCTACTCCCGCCAAACTCCTTTGCTGCAAACCCAAGATCTTTGGCACCCGCCACTGTTGCTTTCCGTTCTGCCCATGCCGCTACCGTGTTTGGAGCTGTCGCCGCATTTGGAGTGCCACCACTATTTAGAGCGCCACCGCCGTTTGGAGCACCGCCACCATGTTTGGAGCTGCCACTTCTGCATTTGGAGCTGCCACCTTGTTTGGAGCACCACCGCTGTTTGGAACGTGTTTGGAGCAGTGGCGGCGCTCCAAATGGTGGTGGTGCTCCAAACAGCTGTGGTGCTCCAAACAGTGGTGGCACTCCAAATGTGGAAGCAGCAGCTCCAAATGCAGCAGCAGCAGCTCCAAATGCGGAAGCGGCAGCTCCAAATGTGGTAGCGTCATGGGCAGAAGGGAAATCAACAGCGGCGAGTGCTGAAGATCTCGGGTCTGCAGCAAAGGTGCTTGACAGGAGTAGGGAGCTCTCCGTGCTCCATCATGATCACCCGTTCGGAGCAGCTGGTGGCGAGGCATGGCTGCTCATGGGGCGCTCCTAATGGCAAGTCCCCCTGCCCTTCCCCCCATTTTGCATATTTTAAAATAGGCCTAAATTTGGGGGGAGGGGCTTAATTTCATTTTATGCCTAGAAAACATGCTGGATCTTCCTATTGGGTGAGGCTGTATTGTTGGAGAAACATGGTGTATATATATGTGTGTGTGTGTGTGTGTATGTGTATGTGTATATATATGTGTATATATACGTAAAATTGGAAGTATTTTGGTGACGTTTTGACAAAATCTCATTCATCATCTTCAGGCTTGTGTCTTCGTGCTTTGTGCTTGCATTGAAGTAATGTGAGCTTACAGCTGTTTCTTCCTTTTAAGGTGAATGAGATTTTGTTGAAACGTCACCCAATATACTTTCATTTTACATGGGAAAAACCCGAACAACCAAAGATCCATATATATATATATATATATGCTGTGCTGTTTAGCTTCCTTCGGGTATTATCCCACGTCATTGTAGTTCTGTTTAAAGTTTGTAGCTCATTGTAGTTCTGTTAAAGTTGTGTAGCAACGTTTCAGCAGAATCTCATCTGCCATCATCAGGCTTCTGTATGGAAGTGTGTCTCACACAGTTCCTTGTTTCAAATTGAGGCCTGCGTCTATTCTGATTGGCTATTACACGGCTGGGTCCTGTCGTTCATTGGACTTGGAGGTTTGATTGATTGCGTGTTTCTGGTTTTCTTCTGTCTGTTTTTGTGGCTTTGGATTGGCTGCAACACTCTGTTCTTGTGTTGGAGGCTTTCAATGCAGCTTGGCTGCATGTGAAAGGAGCGGCTGCTGCTTCCATCAGGCAAGCTGGGTTTCACCTGGGTGCCTGTGGGGGGGAGTTTGAGTTGGGATGGCATCAGAGGAGTCTGTCGCTGTGCTCAGGTGATTTGCCTGGCCGTGTGGTGTGGGATGATCTTTCTATTTGAGAGTGCAGGCTTCCAAGTGATTGACAGTCTGCTGGAATTCATCTCTTCTATTCAATGCTTTCAGGTGCTCTTTTTTCAGATCTCTATGGCTTCTCTGATGATCTCTGTGGCTGGGGTTGGTTGCTATAGGTGGCTAGGGTTTTAGTGGCCCTTGAAGTTGATGTTGTGGACGCTGTGGTTTTCATGTGTTGGACTAGTGAGGGGGTGTGTTCCAGCTTTTTTACTGCATTTTTGTGTACATGCCAGTGCGGGTACTTATTTCTTCTATTGGTCTGTCCAATTGTATGTGGCAGCCGGGCATGATGTACAGGGAATTTCGTATATGCCTTGGTTTTCCAGTCAATTTTGTCTTTGGGGTTCCTCAGGATGGCTGCTATTTTTTTGTCTGTTTTGAAGGCAGTCTTGTGATGTGATGCCTGTGTAGTATCCTTACTGATTTTATCTGTAGTACGCTCTTATGTAGGCTAGACATCTGTGCCTAGGTCTGTTGGTCTTCTAGGTCTCTGTTATGTTTGGTTGTTTTGGTGGGTTGATCAAGCTGGGTGATTTGTTGTTTGTTTGTGGAAGCCATTGGCTGTCAATACGTTCAGTCAGGGTTGCCATAGTTCAGGTCTTTATATGTGTCTTATTCGTGCCCAGGAGTTTGGTTCTGGGTATAGTTAGTGTTTGGCCACGGAATTTATTGCTGTGCTGGGTGGTGGTGGGATTGGGCGTTGAGGTAGCGGTTGGTGTGTGTTTTCTTCTGGGTATACGGTGTGGTCCCAGGTGTGCCATCTGTGGTCTTTTGAGATTGAGTACATCTGAGGAATCGGTAGTTGTTTGTTTATTTCCGTTTCCATGGTGAATCTTGATTTTGGGGGTGTGTGTTGTTTAGGTGTGTTAGGAATTGTTTAGGTTTTTCTTTTCCATGGGGCCAAATCACAAATGTGTCATCGATTGTATCTTAGCCATAGTTTGGGGTTTGCGTGGGCTGGTCATTAGCCGCAGCGCTCTGGGATTCGATTCTTCCGATGAACAGGTTTGCAATGACCGAGGTGGCGACAGTGGTCGATCCTGGGGCTTCCTGCATGTTCGGCTTGTATCTTTGTGCCTTTGTATGTGAAAGTATGTGTCGGTTAGACAGTGGTTTCTGTTTAGTTCAGTGTTAGTCGGAGCGGAGGTCTTGTGAGGGGCTGGTTTTGGGGTATGTGCTATTTTTGATCGTTCCATGAGGTCTTTAGCTGGTTGGTATTTATTTTTGATGATTTCAAGAGTTTCTTTTATCGGGACTTGAGTGAACTAAACAGCTGAACAGCATATATATATATATATATATGTTTTTTTTATTTTTTATATATGCACACACACACACACACACACATATATAAAAAGACACCAGGTCTTATTTTTAGGGGATGTCATCCACTGACTAACTTCACTTGCGTGTGTCGCACTTGACATCCTTTTTGCTGTCAGAGGCTTTCAGGAACCTCTTCTGTGGCTGGCAAGGCTTTCCTGAAGGCCTCTGCAGCTGATAATTGAACTCTGGATCAATCCAGAGCTTTGTTACCAGCTCCAGAGGCTTTCGGGAAAACCTTGCCAGCCTTGTTGGCTGCAAAAGAAATGGGCTGGCAAGGCAGATTTCAGGGTGTGCAAGGCCTGGCTACAACTGTCCAAACTGTAAGTAGTCCGGCAACTCCACCCCTTCCAATCCCCACCCTAGTTTAATTTTTACCAGTGCATTCTGGAGTAGGCAGGATCTTCATAAGGGCTTATTTTGGGGGGGGGGTAGGGCTTATTTTGGGCATATGTGTAAAAATCAAGCTAGGACTTATTTTCAGGGTAGGTTGTATTTTCGGGGAAACAGGTTAGCCCTTGTGTAATCAATCCGAATTGGGGAGGTATTGTCCCTAGCATCACAGGTTTAGAAGGGACTGTGGAGGTCTTCTAGTCTAGAAATATCAAATTCAAGGCCTACGGGCCTGATCTAGCCCGTGGAGTGCTTAGGTCTGGCCCGCTTGGCTGTCTGGAAACAGCAAAGGCGAAATTGCTTCTTCTCACCAATTCCATGACTTGGTTTCTAGAGGCTTCACAGCCACACAAGGACACCAATGGCTACAACGCTTTTCCGATGAGCATGCAACTTGAGAGGAAGCTTAGTAAGGCCACAGCTAGAATCCTGCATCCAGTTTTGCTCACCACACTATAAAAAAGTTGAAACTCTAGAAAGAGTGCAGAGAAGAGCAACAAAGATGATTAGGGGACTGGAGGCTAAAACATATGATGAACAGCTGCAGGAACTGGGCATGGCCGGTCTAGTGAAGGACCAGGGGACACATTATAGCAGTCTTCCAATATTTGAGGGGCTGCCACAGAGAGGAGGGGATCACACTGTTTTCCAAGGCATCAGAAGGCCAGACAAGGAATAATGGATGGAAATGGATCAAGAAGTGATTCAACTTAGAAATAAGGAGAAACTTTCTGACAGTGAGAACAATCCATCAATGGAACAGAAGCAGAGGTGGTATTCAGCAGGTTTGGACCAGTTCTGGAGAACTGGAAGGAGAAATTTTGAGTAGTTGGGAGAACCGGCCAATCCCACCTCTGACTGGCCCTGCCAACCCCATCTCTTCTCTGCTTCCCATTGAGTCCCAGCTGATCGGCTGGCTCTTCTTTGGTTGCCTTGCAGAGGTGAACAGAGCTGGAAAGCAGGTTAGTGGGGTGGGGAGGGAAGGGGGATTTTGCAGTATCCTTTCCCTGCCCTGCCCACCAAGCCACACCCTATGCCCATCAAGCCATGCCCTCAGAACCAGTAGTAAAAAAATTTGAATCCCACCACTGAGTGGAAGTTGCCTTCGGAAGTTGTGGGAGCTTCATCACTGGAGGCTTTTAAGAAGAGACTGGACTGCCATGTATCATAAATGGTGTAGGGTCTCCTGCTTGGGAGGGGTGGGTGGGGTTGGACTAGATGACTTCCAAGGTCCCTTCCAACTCTGTTCATCTGTTAATGACAGAGCCTAGATGGGTTAACGAATCAACATCCTTGCCTGATGCCTCGTGGCAACCTTGCACATCTGGAGACACAGATGCCTGTTGGATCTCAGGAAGATGCCAGGAGATGATAGTCTAGATGGTTTTTAATTCCACTCCAGTGTGGAATTGAGTGTGAACAGATGGAGGAGGCTAGAGATGAGAAGAGGGGAAAGAGGAAGGAAAGCTGTCTGCCTCCCCCTCCCCAACAGCTGTTTCTGGTCTCTAGCACCAAAAATCTTTTTACAGAATAGAAGAAGGGACCTTTGAGGTCTTCTAGTCCAGGGGTTACCAACCTTCTGGACCTCAGGGATCACCAAACTCATAATTATAAATCCTGCGGACCAGAGACCCTGGGAAAATCCCAAAAAAAGACTGCAGGAAAATTCCCCACCCCATTTTCCTACCGATCGATCATTCTTTATTTGGGATTGCAGGATACCATCTCCAGCTCCGTTCTCAGAGGGAGAGAGAGAGAGAGAGAGACTTTTGGCTTCATGCAAGGAAAGCAGCAGAAGCAGCAGAAGTCTTTCTTTCTCTCCCCCAAACTCCACCAGAAAGGAGTCTTTGCCAGTGTAGCCTCTTGGAGTTTGCAGGAGAGAAAGAAAGACTTTGGCTGCTTTCCTTGTGTGCAGCCAAAAGCAGAAGAAAGAAGTGGAAAGAAGCAGCCCGGTGGCCAGGCCAGGTGCTTGGGGCACGTAAGGCAAGTTCCCCCTCTCCACTCTTTCTCCCCTCCCCTCCCTACCTCATGTTGTTCACAATGCAAGCAACGCAAACCTTGTGTTCTTGTGGGCCATGTGAGCGGCACAGTCTTGTGTTCCCGCGCAGCCTGGATTAATTGTTTGTGGGAGATATTTCTCTGTGGACCACCAAATTTTTTTCACAGACCACTAGTGGTACCTGGCCCACCAGTTGGCGGCCACTGGTCTAGTCCAACCCCCTGCTCTGGCAGGAGACCCTACACCAACTGAGACAAATGATTGTCCAGTAAAAACCTCCAGTGTTGAAACATTCACAGCTTCTGGTGGCAAGTTGTTCCACTGATTAATTGTTCTCGTTGTCTAGAAGTTTCTCTTTAATTCTAGGTTGCTTCTCCCCTTGTTTTTGTTCTTGTTCTGCTTTGGAGAATAGATTGAAAATCAATCAGAATTGAGCTGGAAGGGACTTAGGAGGTCTTGTAGTCCAACCCACTGCTCATGCAGGAGATTCTACACCTTTTGTGACAAGTGACTGTCCAGTCTCTTCTTGAAAACCTCCAGAGTTGAAGCATCCACAACTTCTGGAGGCAAGCTGTTCCACTGGGTAAAATTGTAATAGGAATTTCCTCCTTGGTTCTAGGTTGGTTCTCTCCATTGTTTCTTATCTTCCTTTCTGGGGTGCTTTGAAAGAAAATTTGACTTCCTCTTCTTTGTAACAGGCCTTCAAATATCGGAAGACTGCTATCATGTCACACTTGGTCCTTCTTTTCATTAAGCTAGACATGTTCAAAATCCCCAAATCTGTGACTATGTTATTAAATTCAACACTATTATACAACACCACAAAACATCAACTAAAACCTGGTATTTATCAAATCTTCGGCAACAGTCAGTGCCTTCAGGAAGAAGGAGATCCCATGAGCTGGTTTTTCTCTTCCCAGTGTGGCTATAGGTAGTTGTGATGACCCAAAGGGGCGTGGCACAAAGGCAACACAGTCAGATAATCAGTAGAAGTCCCTTTATTAGCTCCAAATTTGTCCCCAATGTCCTGGTTACCTTCTGGGCTGGAGAAAAACTCTCCCAGGAACAGCCTTTGACTGCAGGGAATCACGTCCAAAACATGGTCAACAAAAACTGTAACTATCAGTCCAATCAAGGCAAGAGGAGGTAATTAATCTGGCAGGACAGGAGAGCAATTCCAGATGTGTAGGAACGGCAGTAACACAACCCAGTTGGGAAGATGCTAGGAATACAGATAAGCATAGTCAACACAAGAACAAACTCACATTTGTTCCCAGGAGATGCCACTCTCATCTTGCATATCCTTTAAACTCTCATTCCCACCTGTGGCTAATGAAGGGAATCAGGGCCCTTTCCTTCCCCATAAGCCATGCAACCCATGTTGCTCCCTTCTCCGTTCTTCCCTGCGTGCCCTAGGATGAAGAGGGGGTAGGCCTGGATCTTCCTCTGAGCCCCCTCTCCCTTGTTCTCCCTCTCTCCTGCTCTGCCCAGCTGGACTTTGCCCTTCCCCAGTTTCCTCCACAGCCAACAGAGTCACACTCCTGTTCCCTGTCAGCTGTTCATCTTCCTCCTCAGATTCAGAGCAGGGGCATGAAAGTAATCCTCGACTTATAATCTTTCATTTAGTGACTGTTCAAAGTTACAATGGCACTGAAAAAAAGGGACTTATGACCAGTTTTCGCACTTACAACCATTGCAGCAGCTGCATGGTCACATGATCAAAATTCAGACGCTTAGAAACTGATTCATATTTATGATGGTCATAGTGTCCCAAGGTCACGCAATCCCCTTTTGCAACCTTCCGACAAGCAACGGGGAAACCAGATTCACTTAACGACCATGTTCCTAAGTTAACCAATGCAGCTATTCATCTGAACAACTGTGGCAAGAAAGGTCATAAAATGGAGGAACACTCACTCAACACATGTTATGCTTAGCAACAGAAATTTTCTGGCTCAATTTGGCCGTATATTGAGGACTCCCTGTAAAAAAATAAAAATAAAATAAAATTATATACTTATACATGTACATGTACATGTACATGTACATATACATATACATATATCTACCAGATTTTGTTTCATTGTACTTTATTAATTTATTTGATTCTTTTTGTTAGTTTTTATTGTTTTTTTTTAAATTATTATTTTTTTGTTTTAAATATGGTTTTACATTGTGTAAGCCACCACGAGTCGCCATGGGTGAAAAGGCAGCAATATAAATAAAATAAATAAATGTGTGGTGTAAATGAATGAACCAAAAAAACACCCTACATTCTTTTAAAAAAAAAAATTCCAAATGTTAAAATACAAATTCCCAAATAGGGAATAAAAGAAAATTCAAAAACAAAGCAGAAGTCGGCAAGACAAAAAAAAGAAAAAAGAAAATAAATGTACATAAAAAGAAAGAAACAAACATACATATAAATTGTACCCCCACCCCCAAGTTAAATATTGATAAATGTATTTCAAGAATAATAGTTTCCCCCCCTTGCAGTTTATGAACCTCTTGGAAGCATGCATGTGCAGCAAATGAACCAAAAACTATGCATTCTGATTGTGTCTTGGAATAGGTTGACTTGATTAATCTTGATTATGACAACATGTAATTAAGTAAAATTTGAATTCCCTATCAAGTTAATCTCTCCAAGCAGAGAGATGTTTCGGGGGGAAAGGATTTGATTTTCTTGTGGAAGGAAGTCGCTTGTGACTATGGGCTTTTGACATGAGATTTATATTGTATGCGGGAATATAAAATTTAGGCAGAGATGGTATTCAGCCGGTTCTGACTGGTTCTGGAGAACCGATAGCGGAAATTCTGAGTAGTTTGAAGAACCAGGCAATCCCACCTCTTATTGGACCGCAACCCCATCTCTTCTCTGCTTCCCATCGAGACCCAGCTGATTGTCTGGGTCTTCTTTGGTTGCCCTACACTGGAGAACAGAACTGAAAAGGTAGGTAAGTAGGTGAGTAGATAGGTAGATAGATAGATGTTAGATAGGTAGGTAAGTAGGTAGATAGATAAATAGGTAGATAGGTAAGTAGGTAGGTAGATAGATAGGTAGATAGGTATAGATAGGTAGGTGAGTAGGTAGGTAGATAGATGATAGGTAGATAGATGAGTAGATAGGTAGATGATAGATAGATAGGTAGATAGGTAGGTAGGTAAGTAGGTAGATGGATGGATAGATAGATAGACAGACAGATAGATAGATAATAAGGTCAAAAGATAGAGGATAGATAGATAATGAATAGAATAGTGTAGAATTAGATAGATAGAACAGAACAGGATAGAACCATCAGGTAAGTGGGACTTTACAGTTCTTCTAGTCCAACCTCTTTCTCAGGCAGGAGACCCTGTATCCTTCCATACATAGCAGCAGCTTACATAGGCATATATATTTATTAGTAAATTAATATGCCATCCATCTTGCCGTCTGTATGCCTTCCTTTTATCCTACAGCTGTCAGAGGAGGAAGGAGAAGAGGACTGTTAATTACCAAGAAAAGTGAATATTTGTAGCTCAGGGTTGAACTGTGGGATCCTTGGGGCTCCCTGAATTTGGTAGTCCTTGTGGACATTTCATGACTCACCTAGGTTACATCATCCCTTCCCGGCGATTTCCTTTAACTCTATTAAGAATCTACCAGGAGAACTCCATTCCCTTCTAGTATTGATGATGTCACCTAGCTTACTTACTGACAGATTAAGAGTTGGAAGGGACCTTGGAGGTCATCCAGTCCAACCCCCACCACCACCCAAGCAGGAGACCCTACACCATTTCTGACAGATGGCCGTCCAGTCTCTTCTTGAAAGCTTCCAGTGATAAAGCTGGGTAAGGAAGCGTCTGCAAGATAATGCACATTTCAAAATACCATTGCACCTAGATCAACTTACAAATAACACATTTTTGACAGACATTTACACCATTACATTTCAATATTGTACCATCAACACAGGTGGATGGAATATTTCATAAAATTCTATATGCAGAAAGGTTCTGCATATAGTAAAGATGGTACTATCGAAATATTAATTCATATTCTGTTGTACTGTAAATTATAACAAGAAAAATGTAAAGAGCAACTAAAAATCTTCTGATCTCGTTTGTGGACAGGCTGAAGAATTTTAGGTTTAATTTTACTGAGCAGCTAAGGACCGCAAAGTAATTCACAATTGTAAAGTTTGTTTTTGCAGCTTGTAAAACTTCTCAATTGCTGATAGCAAAATAATGCAAGCATGACTGTATATTTTTTAAAATATGGCATGTCTTGCACATTCTATTTTAAGCTGTATGCTGTAGATTTTATTTAGTTGTTTTATTTATTTAAATTGGGTTACTGACTTATAATAAAGAATTTAAAATGCAAAAAGAAGGAAGGAAGGAAAGAAAGAAAGAAAAAGAAAGAAAGAAAGAAAGAAAACTACCAAACTCAGAGAGCAAGCACCCAGGACCCCACAGCAGATTCTGCACACATTCTTAGTGTAACTCACCACTGGTGTAGCAGTCAAGTTGAGAAGGGTCAAGTGTCACCTTGGCACCTGCAAGGGATGGGCAGGACTCACGCTCAAGGCGTAATGGTTGCCCCATAGCAGGCCTTGATTGGTGGAGAAGATGTAACAAGAGCGTCGGTGCCAATTCCTTGGTGTCATGGTGAAGGGTTTGTTTTGGTGACTCCAATTTGCTCATTAGCAGAGTAATGGATCCATACTCCTCTACCCGAAGCACTAAATCTCCCCGGAGGATGAGCTAAGAAAAACAGTAGCACAAAATATTTCTCCTTGGTTAATTAGAAGAAGCACAAGGTGGATGGGAGAAAAGTTTGAGCCTTGTTAGAAGTAAAGAGAGAGAAGGGACAGAATACCACGAAATCTGGAATAGAATATAATACTTTCTGTATTGGCCAAGTGTGATTGGACACACAAGGAATTTGTCTTTGTATAAATACTCTCAGTATACATAAAAGAAAAGATACATTCATCAAGAGTCGAGAATCATAAGGTATTGTATCCTTTGACTTAATATAGTCATAGGATACAGTAAGTAATCAAATCATACTAGGAAACAGTGCATATAAATCATAAGGATACAAGTGACAAAGTTACAGTCATACAATCACAAGTGGGAGGGGAGGGGTGATAAGGAGTGATGAGAAGATGAAGAGTAATAGTAGTGCAGACTTTGTAAATAGTTGAACAGTGTTGAGGGAATTATTTGTTTAGCAGAGTGATGGCATTTGGGGAAAAACTCTCCTTGTGTCTAGTTGTTCTGATGTTCAGGGCTCTATAGAGTCGTTTTGAGGGTAGGAGTTGAAACAATTTATGTCCGGGATGTGAGGGGTCTGTAGGTATTTTCACAGCCCTCTTTTTGTCTCATGCAGGATACAGGTCCTCGACTGAAGGCAGGTGGATACTAATTGTTTTTTTCTGCAGTCTTAATTATCCTCTGAAGTCTGTGTCTGTCCTGTTGGGTTGAAGAACCAAACCAGACAGTTATAGAGGTGCAGATGATAGACTCTATGGTATAACTGGCTGCAAGGTAGACACAAAATAGAGAAATGAATGAAAGGTTGTGGTGTGATAAAACAATATTATATGACCAAGTATAACTATGTATAATTATGTAAAAACTACATAAATATATGAAAATATGCTATAAATAGAATGTAAAACAATTGTAATAATATTTAGTAATAGTCTACATACTTAAGAATAGGTCAATGTAAGTGAACACCACGACAAACATGCTGAAATGAATGGAAACGTGTTTTTAATTATAGAATTTGATTAATAAACACTTTTTAAAATTAAAAAAAAAGAAGTAAGGAAAGAAACAAGGACAGTTAAAAGGGAAGAATGTTTCCAATCCTTTCCTGAGATAATCCTGGCTGAGCTGGTGCCCTCAACTCATCCCAAAGTTGGCAGCAAAAACGTCTAACATTACACACCCCTTTGCTTTCTTTATTGGCTAAAATGGAACTGAAAAGTCAAGGGATAAGACGATTACAAAAGGCAAGGGGAAAAAAAGAGAACAATAGAATAATAGAGTTGAAAGGGATTTTGGAGGTCTTCTAGTCCAACCCCTGCTCCAGCAGGAAAACCTACACATGGGGTGTCAAACGGAAGGCCCACAGGGACACATCCAGCCTGGGGAAGCCTGTTTTTGGCAGGGATGGCCTCCTGCAGCACTCTGCCAGCCAAAACTTGACATGGTAGCCATGCATGGCTCCTCCATACCCCATTTTGGCCTACAGGGTGCTGTCTGTCCCGTCTCCCTCTCCCCTTGCCCCAGCCTGCAGAGGAGAACTACAATACTGATCCAGTCCTCGAAGAAATCCAGTTTGACACCCCTGGCCTGCCCTACTACACCATTTCAGACAAATAGTTGTCCAATCTCTTCTTTAAAAACCTCCAGTGATGAAGCACCCATAACTTCTGATGGCAAGGAGTTCCACTGATTAATTGTTCTAATTCAGAGGTGGGATTAAGCCAGTTCGGACTCTTTCTGGAGAACTGGTAGTGGAAATTTGGGGTAGTTCTGGAGAACCGGCCAATCCCACCTCTGACTGGCCCCGCCAACCCCATCTCTTCTCTGCCTTCCATTGAGTCCCAGCTGATTGGCTGGGTCTCCTTTGGTTGCCCTGCCCAGAAGAAGGGAGCCGGAAAGCAGGTTAATGGGATGGGGAGGGACGGGGGACTTTATCCTTCCCCTGCCACACCCACCAAGACACTCCACGCCCACAGAACAGGTAGTAAAAGAATTTGAGTCCATCACTGCTCTAACCACCATGAAATTTCTCCTTTGTTCTAGTTTGCTTGTCTTCCTGATTTAGTTTCCATCCATTACTTCTTGTTTTATGTTGAGGTCCTTTGGAGGATAGGTGGGGGCCCCCTCTTCTTTGTGGCAGCCCCTCAGATATTGGAAGACTGCTATCATGTCCCCCCTAGTCCTTCGTTTCATTAAACTAAACTAGACCTACCCAATTCCTGCAACTATTCTTTATATTCTATCCTCCAGTCCCCTTCTCCTTTGATATGCGGATTAGGTTTCGGTAACTGATTTGGGGGGGGGGGAGTTTAAGGAAGTTTGAGTGAAAGATTTCCCCCATTTGCTATTTAAAATATCGAATTTAGAATAGAATAGAACTGGAAGGGACCCTGAAGGTCATCCAGTCCAGTCAAGCAGAAGAACCTATACCATTTCAGACAATTGGCCATCCAATCTCTTTTTGAAAGCTTAACTTAGTTTCAGCTTGACCGTCAATTATCTAGCTAAGATTTTGTACAAATTTTCCTTGTTTGCTGTCGATATTGTCAATTTATAATTCCTATCCCATTATTTCTGCCAATTATCCAATTCTATAGCATGGCACTTAGCGCCAGCAAGGCTAGCAAAAATGTTTAAAGATAAATCAATGAAATGTTGGAAATGTCATCAAACATATTACCATATGTTGCACAGAGGCTAAAAGGTATTGGATTAAAATCCACACATGGTTGGAGAAAATGATTAAACAATATATAGATTTGAAACCTGAAATATTCCTATTAAGAATGGTACCAGAAGGTTATAGTAAGGAAAATACTTACTTAATTATATATGTTTTAACAGCGGCTAGTATTTTCCCCAAGATGGAAAAGTGATAAAATACCGATAGAGGGGAAAATAATTGAAAAAATATTTGAATGTGCAGAAATGAATAGATTGATACTAGAAATCAAAGGAAAAGAAGAATTTGAAAATTATATGGTATGGAATCTGTTTTAGCAATGGGTAGAAAATAGAACAAATTAAAAGGGATTGGATGTATTTTTAGAGCAATTAGATAAATTAATGTAATAGATATACTTGATATTATTCATGTGGGCATATGATTATTGTATTGTTAGACTTGATAAGAACATTAGGAATAATGATTAAATAATTGAAATATGTACCTAATCAATGCACGGTTGAAATAAAATGGATTTGTTGTGTATATGTTTTCTTAAGTTTTCGCGGGTACTTACATGTATGCTGTCCAACTTTGTTCGGGTATTATCCACGTCATTGTAGTTGTGCTTTTAAAGTTGTAGCAATGTTTCGGCAGGATCTCATCTGCCATCATCAGGCTTCTGTATTGAGTTCGTCTGTGAGTTCATATATATGTTGAATTTACCATTTTTTCATATAAATTCATATATATATATATATATATATATGATTTTACCATTTTTTTAATCTAGCTAAGATGTTGACTCTACATCCATGGTGGAGTCTATTAAGGGTGAAGGGAAGATGGAAACAAGAATAAAATGTATTTTGTTATAAAAGTACTCAAAACCTCTGGCAAGAAAAGCCTGCAGGTGGCTCTCTTCCCCGAGAAATGTGAAGGCAGCTGGGCCAAGGAAGAACAAAGAGGAGGGAAGGATAAGAAGAGAGGAATTTCCTTGCAAAAGTTGCCTTTTTCTCCCTCCCTCCCTTCATCCTGAAAGAAAAGCATCCCGTGACTATTTCATGTTCCCTCTTCCCTCTTCACACTTCAATGATTTAGGAGCCAGATGTTTCCAGGAATCTGCAGAAGAAAAAGGGAGAAATTCATCAAAGCCTATTTGGACTTTGACCTGAAGAGAAGAGACTTAACAGAATAACTGAGCCTGGAAGGGACCTTGGAGGTGTTCTAGTCCAACCCCCTCCCCAAGCAAGAGACCACACACTATTTCAGAGAAGTGGCTGCCCAGTTTCTTCTTGAATACCTCCAGTGATGGAGCACCCACAGCTTCTGGAGGCAAGCAGTTCCACTGATTAACTCTTCTTCTTGATGAGCAATGCAGAAATTCATGGTTCTTTGATTCTCTGCTTATAACTCAGCATAGAATAATAGAGTTCGAAGGGACCTTGGAGGTCATTTAGTCCAACCCCCTGCTCAGGCAGGAAACCCTACACTATTCTAGACAAATGGCTGTCCAATCTATTCCTTAAAACCTCCAGTGATGGAGCAGTCACAACTTCTGGCGGCAGGCTGTTCCTTCCACCAGTTAATTGTCCTGTCAGGAAATTTCTCTTTAATTCCAGGTTGCTTCTCTCCTTGATGAGTTTCCATCTGTTACTTCTGGTCCAGCCTTCAGGGGCTTTGGAGAATAGGTTTAGCCCCTTGTTTTGTAGGAGCCCCTCAAAATTTGGAACAGTGCTGTCATGTCTCCCTGGTCCTTCTTTTCACTAGACTAGACCTACCCAATTCCTGCACCATCCTTTGTATGTTTTAGCTTCCGGGCCCTAATCATCCTTGTTGCTCTTCTGTCATGGAGTCTGAATCCGAGGAGGAAGACCAACAGCTGACAGGGAACAGGAGTGTGACTCCGTTGGCTGTGGAGGAAACTGGGGAAGGGCAAAGTCTGGCTGGGCAGAACAGGGGAGAGGGAGAACAAGGGAGAGGGAGTTCAGAGGAAGACCCAGGCCCCCTCTTCATCCTAGGGCACGCAGGGGGGGAATAGAGAAGGGAGCAGTGTGGGTTGCATGGCTTACGGGGGAGGAAAGGGCCCTGATTCCCTTCATTGGGCACACCTGGGAATGAGAGTTTAAAAGAGTTGTAAGCTGAGTGCAGTGTCTTCTGGGAACAAACCTGAGTTTATCTTGTGTTGACTGTGGTTATCTGTGTTCCTGACATCTTCTCAACCAGATTGAATTACTGCTGTTCCTTCACATCTGGAATTGCTCTCCTGTCCTGCCAGATTAATGACCTCCTCTTGCCTTGATTGGACTGATAGTTACAGTTTTTGTTGACCACATTTTGGACTTGATTCTCTGCAGCCAAAGGCTGTTCCTGGGAGAATTTTTCTCCAGCCCAGAAGGTAACCAGGATATTGGGGCCAAAGTGGAAGCTAATTAAGGGACTCCTACTGATTGTCTGACTGTGTTGCTTTTGTGCCATGCCCCAGGTCATCAAGTCTTCTCTGCACTCTTTCTAGAGCAAGGGTCTTCAAACTTGGCAAGACCTGTGGACTTCAACTCCCAGAATTCTTGAGCTAACATGAATGGAGGAGGAATTCTGGGAGTTGAAGTCCATCAGTCTTAAAGCTGTCAAGTTTGAAGACCCCTGTCCTAGAATCTCAAGATCTTTTCACACATTGCAGTTCTGAAGGTGATGTTGAAAGAAAGGAAGGTTGTCAGCCCTTCTGTGTAGGCCAGGTCAGAAAAGGGCCCAACAAGGATTTTGACTTTGGGCCAATCACCAGGAGACAGTGACTTCTAGTCCTGCCTTACCCATGAAAGTTGGATTGTTGATTTTGGGCCAGTCCTTCCTTCC
>BHFT01016716.1:0-20087 GCA_004320025.1 Laticauda laticaudata
CTGCCCTGGTCCCATCTCTGCCTCTGACACAGAGACCTTGCCTGAGCCTTCCTCAGCCTCCAGAAATGGCCTGGGTTCTTCCCCAACCTCCTCACTACTGTCCAACTCCGCTGCCTGCTCTGCCAGCCGCTGACAGGCCATAACACTAGGTTCAATTGAGGTTAAAGAGAACCTGCAGATGTCTGTGAAGACTCTCAAATCCTTCAGGTCTTAGTTGACCCAAAGATGTTTTTCCCAAGGAAACTAGACCTTCTTGGAGGGGGGGGGGAGTGTTCCATGAAGATCTTTTGTTTCTAATCTAAGAAGCTTTTTTCAGATCTAACTGGAGAAGAGGTGAAGAAGCTTCTTGGATTAGAAGCAATATGTTTTCAGAAAAATAAAACAAGAAAGTCCAGTTGCCTTTTGGAGAAAGCACCATTGGGACAGAACCTGGACACACTTATGTGCAAATTTGGGGATGCCCAAGCTGGGCTCAAGAAACTCACTATAACTCCAGAGTCATGATGGTATGTCTACTTTGGAATTGGGTTTGTGTAGTTTAATGAAAAGAAGGACAAGGGGAGACATGACAGCAGTGTTCCAATATCTGAGGGGCCGCCCCAAAGAAGAGGGAGTCAAGCTATTCTCCAAAGCACCTGAAGGTAGAACAAGAAGCAATGGGTGGAAACTAATCCAGGAGAGAAGCAACTTAGAATTAAGAAGGAATTTACTGAGACTGAGAACAATGAATTAGTGGAACAACTTGCCTCTAGAAGTTGTGGGTGTTCCATCACTGGAGGAAAAGATTGGACAGCCACATATCTGGAATAGCATAGGGTCTCCTCCTTGAGCAGGGGGTTAGACTAGAAGATCTCCAAGGTCCCTTCCAACCCTATTATTCTGTGTTGTAACTTTTAAGAATCCAATGCCTTAAAGTTAAACATTGTCACCATTAGCTCCTAAACTCTGTTCAGTGACCAGATCTACAGGACTAGGGATGAAATGACAGCAGCCTTCCAAATATTTGAGGGGCTGCCCCAAAGAAGAGGGGGGGTCAATTTATTCTCCAAAGCACCTGAGGGTAGGATGAGAAGCGTTGGGTGGAAGCTAATCAAGGAGAGAAGCAACCTAGAGCTAAGGAGAAATTTCCTGACACTGAGAACAATGAATCAGTGGAACAACTTGTCCTCCAGAAGTTGTGGCTGCTCCACCACTGGAGATTTTTAACAAGAGACTGGACAACCATTTGTCTGAAATGGTATCGGATCTTTTGCCTGAGCAGGAGGTTGGACTAGAAGACCTTCAAGGTCCCGTCCGACTCTGTCATTCTATGTTGAATTATACCCAGAGAACCAAGAACCATGAATTTCTGCATTGCTCCTCAAGAACAATGGAACGACTGGCCTGCAGAAGTTGTGGGTGTTATTCTGGGGTGGTGTCTTTTTAAGGCGCAGCCAACTGAACTTCTCTAGGGGGTTGATTGAGACCTTCTCTGTTTTCCAGGCCTGTCGGGGCTCATTGTCCCACCCATGTGAATCATGGGAGGAAGACAACGCAAACAGACTAGCACTTGGACTTTTGGAGACCCTCAAACGGACACCTGGGCCCAGCCAGGGGTGCAAGACCTGGATTCCTGAATTCCCCTCGTCCCTGGTGACTTCCCACATTGTCAGCTGGACCCCATGCCACAAGTTCCCCTCTCTTCGACCCAGGCTGCATCGGGGCTGAAGGAGGGTGACGATCGACCGATGCCCTCTTGGAGATCGACAACAACTCTGGATTTGGGGAAGGGGGCTCCTTCCTGAAAGAGGAGGAGGAGGAGACAACCAGGGAGGAGAAACCTCTAAAGCGATGGGAGCTCTACCATCTTCCACTAAGGGGTCCTTTGGCCGTTCCTTTCCCCCTCCTGGTTCAAGGATAGCAAACAGACCAAGGGAGACCCTGACCACACCCAGGCAGAGACCCTCACTCAGGTAGACTTGCTGATGGCCAAGAGGGAGGAGTCTCCATTTTTCCCAGCAGGCTTGCTTTTCTTAAAAACTTGGGGGTCCCATGCCCCAGTCCCCTAATGGAAAGGACACCCACCCCCACCCCCGTGTAAACTAGGCTCCAGGTGTCAGCCCCCACCCCACCCCAAGCTGGTTTGGATGAAGTCTACCCACCCAGCCTACACCTCACACACACACACCCTTTTTCATCCTGGCTAAAAGCTGGCTTGTCTGCAGCCCACCTTCTGTCTGCTCCATTTTTCTTTTCCAGGCTTTTTCCTTGTCTTTGCTACAGGTTGGTCCTCGACTCACGACCACAACAGAGCCCCAAATTTCAGGGGGGGGGCTTCCATTGCTAAAGTGAGTCTCGCCTCATTTTACGACCTGGCTTGCCCCAGGGGTTAAGCCAGGGGTCAGCAACCTGCAGCTCTGGAGCCGCATGTGACTCTTTCATCCCTCTTGCTGAGGCTCCCTGTCGTTGGTTCGCTCCACAGTTGGTAGGGCTTTTGGTTAGGACAGGTAGAGGAAAAAGGACGCCGCTCTAGGAGGAGACTCCATGGTGGGGGAATCGCCATAGAGTCTGATTGGCTCCAGAATTGAACGCGGGGCCTTCCGGTTAGGACTTTTGTGGCTCTTTGAGTGCTTAAGGTTGCCGACCCCTGGGCTAAGCGAATTGCTGCTTCAGTCAGTCCCACGGTGGTGAAGTGGATCTAATCTCCCCATCGACTTTGTCAGTAGGTCGCCAAAAGGGATCACGTGATCCCAGGATGCCGCGACCGTCACAAATAGGAGCCAAGCATTGACCAGTGTTCTGGATTTTGATCACATGACCACGGGGTCTATGCTGCAACGGTTGTATGTGTGAGAAACAATCACCAAGTCATTTTTTTTCCAGTGCCGTTGTAACTTCAAGCGGTCACTAAATGAACTGTTGCACATCGAGGACTCCCCTATATTTAACAGGGAGAGACAGAACCAATCCCATTTTTCTCTCCAGGTTCACAACAGAGCCAGGCATTTAAACAACGACCACCACCACAACTATCCTAAAAGGCCTCCTTTTCCCTTTTCCACTTTCCACTTTTTTACATTCTTTCATCTCCACCCCCTCAAAACGATCCAGTTTTCCAAACGGGCCGGGACGCTGGCTCGGGTTCAAGCTTGTTTTAAAAATCATCATCATCATCATAATTTTTCATCCTGCTCTTTTTTTTTTTTTGAAACCAAAAAGAGAGAGAGAAGAGAGATTTTGCATCAAGCGCAACCAATTCTTTGTCACGCCCTTTCCATTTTGTCAAACAACCACCACCACCACAACAAAAAAAGAGAAAATAGGGAGATCCAAATGAGGGGGAAATCCACGCAAGCGCCAGGTGTGTGTATATGTGTGGGGAGAACCGATTCCAGCTGGGTGGTTTTGGCAAGTCCCATTGAAAGCAGCCTCTCAGCTCGGCAAACCCCCGGGGTTTTGGTTTCCTCTCCCCACCTCTTGCGTTATTTTTCTAGCCTTATTTCCGAGCGACCAAGGGGGGGAGGGAACTGGGGGGGGCATGAATATCTGTAAATAAAGACTGCGGAAACAAAAAAAACCACCCTCCCAAGTTGGGATCTTAATCTGTCTGGCCAGGTTCTGTTCGCTGTGTATTTATCTTTGTCTCATGTTTTCCCTGCTCTCTCTTTCTTTCTTTCTTTCTTTCTTTCTTTCTTTCTTTCTTTCTTTCTTTCTTTCTTTCTTTCTTTCTTCATGCTCTTCTTCACTGTATGTCCTGTGATAACGTCCTGTTGTACAATACCCTATGTCGGTTAAACCCCCTGGCTGCATTGTTTTTTGTTTTTGTTTTGTTTTTTTCCAGTGTAAGCACATGTAAATGAAGCATTAATGCAATTTCTTAGGAAAAAGCCCTAGAATATATCAATATACCACTTTAATTACCTCCTGCAGCAAGTCCCTCTCTTAATTTGTAGCTGATTACTGTCTCGGGAAGCAAAAGAAAATCTTGTCCTTTTAATAGGTCTGGGACCGGTATGAAGACTCCTGCCTTGGTCAGGGGGCTGGACTAGATGACCTCCAAGGTCCCTTCCGGTTCTAGGATTCTATGATTCCCACTCAATGCTCTAAGCAGGGGGCTGGACTAGAAGACCTCCAAGGTGCCTTCCAACTCTTGTTATTCAGTAAATTTGATGAATTTCTTCTGCATGATATGACCTCAAGCCTGATCCATTGGGAGCCGAGAAAAGCTATCCCTGAGAGCACCTAAATGCAGGTGGAATCTGTGACAGACCACGGCGGTTTTTCTGCAGCAGTTGCGAAGCATCGTTGAAAAGAGAAATCCAAGTTGTCCCTGGAAAAGTGTGTCAGTCAACCACCTATAGATTCTCCTTGATGGGATGCAGTTGAGCTTATTTTGACTTATGGGGTCCTTGGTGCTCTCTGAAATTGGTTGGTTTCTTGCAGACATTTCATCACCCAACTAGGTAATATCCCTGGTGCTACAATGGAGTGGGATTTGCAGTGAGAAGGAGGAGGAGGAGGACTAGGACTGTGGGGGTCTTTCGTGCTCTCTGAGATTGCTTGCTTTCTTGCGGACGTTTCGCGACCCAACTAGGTAACATCATGGGTGCCAGTAGGGAGTGGTGTGTGTGGACAGGAGGAGGAGGACTGTGGGATCCTTGGAACTCTCTCAGCTTGGTTGTTTTCTTGCAGTCATTTCATCACCCAACTAGGTAACATCATTGGTCATGTTAAACAGCTCAGATGATGTTACCTCGCTTTACAGAAACACCTGGGAAAAGAAAGCAGCCAAGCTCATGGTCGACTGGGGAATTCTGGGAGTTGAAGTCCACACATCTTAAAGTTGTCAAAGTTAAGAAACAAGGGAGGCTTTGATTCATGAGCTGCGAACTGTTCATAGCTCTGCTGGTTGGGGAGTCCTTGGGGGCTGGGGGTGGGGGCTGAGAGCTTTTCCTGAGAAGTTCCTGCTGGGTCAAGGGGCAGGCTGGAACCCAGGCATTTGGCCTGCCCTTCCGGATCCAGGCCTGGGCACATGCAGGGGGATCAGGGTTACAGCACTTGAGTGGAGGCCCCGGGAAGAAGAGAGCGTGGACGGACTAAAGCAAAGGCTCAGTTGCTCCCTCACAGAAATGCAGCTTTGTGAAAGGCATGTAACCTTCCTTTTTCCCGAGTTGGGTTGCAGAGGGAAGGGAAAGAAAGAAAGAAAGAAAGAAAAGAAAGAAAGAAAGAAAGAAAGAAAGAAAGAAAGAAAGAAAGAAAGAAAGAAAGAAAGAAAGAAAGAAAGAAGCCCGGAAGGGAAGGAATAGAAGGAAGGAGGGAGAGAAAAGGGAGCTGAGAGGGGAAGGGGAGAGGGAGGGAAGAAGAAGAAAGGTGGGAAGGAAGGAAGGAAAAGGGGAGCTAAGAAGTGAAGGAAGAGGGTGGGAGGAAAGACGGAAGGAAGGAAGGAAGGAAGGAAGTTCCATATTGGTTCCATCTCAAGCAGAGGTGGCATTCAGCAGGTTCTGACCAGTTCTGGAGAACTGGGAGTGGAAATTTGTTGGGAGAACCAGCCAATCCCGCCTCTGACTGGCCTCACCAACCCCATCGCTTCCCTGCCTCCCATCAAGTCCCAGCTGATTGGCTGGGTCTCCTTGGGTTGCCCTGCCCAGGAGAACGGAGCCGGAAAGCAGGTTAGTGGGGTGGGGAGGGAAGGGGGATTTTGCAGTTTATCCTTCTCCTGCCATGCCCACCAAGCTGTGCCCACAGAACCGGTAGTAAAAAAATTTGAATCCCACCACTGATCTCAAGCCTCTTTGCCAGACACAGAAGCCTTTCTCAGTTTCCCAGTGGGCTCTGCACTCTAGAGGAGTGTCTTACAACCCTGTGTGGATTTCAACTCCCAAATTCCCCAGCCAGGTTGTGAAGAGGACGCATAGCATCCCACACAATCCTGCGGATCCTGCTCAAGCGTTTATATGTCATGTCCTGGGTAGAAGGAAGTGGACTTCCAGCCGTCTTTTTTTACTCTCCTGACCCCTCTCTGCTCCGCCTTCTTGTCTGAAGCAGGAATGCTTCCAAACCAGACAGTAATGCCATATGACAGGATGCTCTTTATCGTCCCTCTATAGAAAGTGGTGAAGACAGTGGGAGGAATAATAGATTCTTCAGATTCAAATCATCATTTTACCCCTTTTTGGATGGGAATGGATCCAGTCTCTCTCCGTCGATCCTCTCTTCCAAATTCTCTACAGAGGGCAGCCGAATGCTTGTGCCAATTTTTCTTCTTTAGTTTAGGATTTCTCAAAAGACAAAGCCTTCAAACAGACCTTTTGTTGTGGCTTATCAGCTGCTGGCCCCGCAAGCAGCCAAATGAGGAGGAGGGGAAGGCGTGGGAGTCAGGGTCAGTATCAGGGCAACCTGGGAGCTCCAAGGGGGAAGAGGGAATGGAGCTATCAGAGAGGGAGGGAGGGAGAGTTTGGGCCTTCCATCAGCCCTCAGAGGGAGAGTCAAGAGCCCCCAGGTCTGGAGGTGGCTGATGAGGAAGAAGAGGAACAGCTGAGTTCAGTGCCTGACTCATGGATGTGCAGAAGGGAGAGGAGAGGAGAGCAGTGGAAATCTATGGGCCGGTCCTTGGGACGAAGAGTTAACGCTGCTAGCAAATCCCCACCCTAGTTGTGGGTATAAAAGGCAGGGGGTGGAGATGAATAAATGTGGCAGACAACTATTCATCTTCCAGCCAGATGGTCTGGTTAGCCTGTGTTGAGAGAGAGGGAGGGAGGGAGGGAGACAGAGAGACTTTTTGATGGGGCTGCCGGCATTCCTAATAGAGGAATATTTTGAGTTCACGCCAGAGGGTTTGTCCTGTTTGGGGAGGTGGGTCAGAACACAGTTTATATAGAAAGCTGGATATCCACCCTTGTTCCGGTTGGAACAAGGATATCCCTTGTTCTCTGGACAGAGAAAACCAAAATCAAAAATGAACTGTCGTAATTCAAGAACTATTTGTAGGTATCGGAGAAGGGGAGGGGAAAGGAGGGGGCAGGCCAGGGAAAGGGGAAAAAATGGCTTCCTGCAGCTGTGTTGTGTTTTCACAGCTGGCTCACCATCACAACACATTGGCCAGTGGGCTTCCCTCAAGCCAAGGGGGACGCCATCCTTGGCCACCGCAACATATCCGGAGAACGTCATGTGTGGGAAATGATAGCCAGTGCAACTCTAAGGGACCTTACGGTCAGAATGATGGAGGGTGTTTTGGGCAGCTGCTCTGTGGAATTGGCTCACCCTTGCCTTCTCCTGGGAGTAGAGCAGACATCTGAGGATGCCTACAGGGAGGGAAGTAAGCAGTGGGGTGCCACAGGGTTCCATCTTCAATATATTCATGAACGACCTAAATGGGGGCATAGAAGGGGAACTCCCCAAATTTGCAGATGATACTGAGCTGGCAGGAATAGCTAACATCCAAGAAAATAGGCTCAGGATCCTGATGGATCTTGACAGACGAGAACACTGGGTAATATTTAACAGAATGAAATTCAGTGTAGAGAAAAGTAAAGTCCTACACTTAGGCAAGAAAAACCAAAAGGATCCATATAGACTGGGTGAAACTAGGCTCAATAGCGGGAACTGGGAGAGGGATCTTGGAGTCTTAATGGACAACCAACTAAATATGGGCCAACTCTGTGCAGCAGCAGCCAAAAAAGCCAACGCAATCCTAAATTGCATTAACAGAGGGAGACAATCCAGATCAAGGGAGGTACTAATACACTCTATAAAGCCTTAGTAAGGCCACACCTAGAGTACGGCACCTAATTTTGGTCACCACAGTTTTATATGTTGAGACTCTAGAAAAAGTGCCAAAAAGAGCAACCAGGATGATGAGGGGACTGGAGACTAAAACATATGAAGAAGGGTTGCAGGAACTGGGCCTGGCTGGTCTAGGGAAGAGAAGGACCAGGGGAGACAGGAGAGCATCTTCCAATATTTGAGGGGCTGCCACAAGGAGGAGGAAGGGGTCAAGCTATTTTCAAAAGCCCCTGAAGGCCAGACAAGGAATAATGGATGGAAACTGAACAAGGAGAGATTCAACCTGGAAATAAGGAGAAACTTTCTGACCGTGAGAACAATCAACCATGGGACAAAAGTTGTGGGTGTGTCATCACTGGAGACTTTCAAGAAGAGATTGGACTGCCATCTGTCAGGAATGGTGTCGGGTCTCCTGCTTGGGCAGGGAGTTGGACTAGATGACCTACAAGGTCCCTTCCAACTCTGATTATCTGTTATCTGATGCTTCATGGCTCTGGGGGGGTCTTCTGGGGGGTCCCCCAGAGGTGGTATTCAGCAGGTTCTGACCAGTTCTGGAGAACTGGTAGTGGAAATTTTGAGTAGTTAAGAGAACCAGCAAATACCACCTCTGACTGGAGATTTTATGGTATCCTTCCCCTGCCATGCCCACCAAGCCATGCCCACAGAACCGGTAGTAAAAAAATTAAAATCCCACCACTGGGGTCCCCACATCCAATTCCTAACCAGTCCTGCCAACTGCTTAGCTTTTTCAACTAAGTCAAGCTTCTTACACACTAAGTAAATTGTCATCAGCCGAGGATTACCTGTATTCTGTTAAAACTCAGCAAGATGGCATTGAGATGGCAACAGATATGGGGGTGGGAGGGAGTTTTTATAACCAGCCCCCTCTCTCCTTCAAGGGAAGGCTACAAAGCTACTTCCTTGATGTTGCTTTAGTCGCCACCTTGATGGGCCTCCGACGGTATGTGAAATTAGCCAGATAGGCCTATAAAAAATTGTACCGTTCATGTCTGTCAGATCTAACAGCCTTCTTGGCTGCACTTTCTAAAATGCCTGCAGACGTTGCCCGCTCTCACAACACACGTGTGCAGACACGCACACCTCCGAGGGCCTCCCCCCATGCGTAGAAACCCTTCTCCTTTTGCAGACGGGAAGTGCCGTGCTCCAGAGGTGGAATATTCAGCCGGTTCGGACCAGTTCTTGAGAACCGGTAGCGGAAATTTTGAATAGTATGGAGAACTGGCCAAACCCGCCTCTGACCGGCCCCGCCAACCCCATCTCTTCTCTGCCTCCCATCGAGTCCCAGCTGATCGGCTGGGTCTCCTTTGGTTGCCCTGCACAGGAGAAGGGAGCTGGAAAGCAGGTTCGTAGGGAAGGGGGATTTTGCAGTACATCCTTCCCCTGCCAGACTCACCAAGACACACCCAACAAGACACACCACACCCACAGAACCAGTATTAAAATTTTCTCGATCCCACCACCATCGTGCTGTTTCTGGGTGGGTAGATGGTGCTTAGGAATGCATCCCTCCTTTGGCATCTCTGCCTCCCTCACCCACTCATCTCAGGCAATTGAGACAGAGGGCATGTAAATTCACACGATCCGATCGATCGAACAAATAAAATCCAGCCAGCCTCCTCGCCTTTAACTGTTGAGACCCTTCATGGTGCACCTTAAGCACCTGAAATACAAGGCCTTGCCAACTGAGAACAGGAAGGAAAGAGGCACGGGGTTCAAGTCTCAGCCTCTCGGAGTGTTGCTATGGGTCCTGGCTTGGCCCCACCGCCCAAATACTCCTCTGTATGAGTTGTGCAGCTTGAGGCTCCGTTGGTGAGCCTCAGGCCGGCTTTCCTGGGAGAAAAGAAGATGTTTGTGCAAAGAGATCTGGTCTCTCTCCGACAGACACAATCACACAGCCGCCCTCAGAGCATCGGCAGAAGTGGACATGAGTGAGACGCTGAGGAGAGACATCAGTGTGAATGCAACAGCTGGCAGCTTCTTGGAGTTCTTTGTTTGGATGGTGAAAGAGGATGGATTTCGTCTGCCAAGCTGGAAGCCTTGGGCTGAATCCCAAGAGGGGAATTCAATTCCATCCATTCTGTCTCCTCCCTCCCTTCTTACCTATTTATACATCATCATAAATCCCCCTTCCTTCCTTCCTTCCTTTCTTTCTTCCTGCCTTCTTTCCTCCCGCCCTCCCATGCAATTTCCTTCATTCCTTCCTTAGCACTTAGCAAGAGCATTTAGACTTACTGTGTATACATACTGCTTTACAATGCTTTACAGCCCACTATAAGTGGTTTATAGAGTCAGCCTCTTGCCCCCCAACAATCTGGCTCCTCATTTTACTGACCTCAGAAAGATGGAAATCTGAGTCAACCTTGAACCAATCACGATCAAACTTCTGGCAGTTGGCAGAGTCATCCTGAAGTGCTGCATTCGAATCACTGTGCCACCAGGAAGAAGAACGAGAAAGGGAATAAGAGAATAAGGAAGGAAGGAAGGAAGGAAGGAAGGAAGGAAGGAAGGAAGGAAGGAAGGAAGGAAGGAAGGAAGGAAGGAAGGAAGAAAGGAAGGAAGGAAGGAAGGAAGGAAGGAAGGAAGGAAGGAAGGAAGGAAGGAAGGAAGTTAGCACCCACCCCTCTCCTAGAAGCATGAAATATTTTGCCAAATATTTAAAAAGGCAGGATAAAATATTCCCCCCAAAAGAGAAATAAAAATCTTAAGGGAGACAGAAACTCAGGGGCCCAGCTCCCTTCCCCCAGCAGATATTTTGTGCCCATTGAGAAAGATTGGGCCAGTCTCTCTACAAAACAAAAGACCTACAGCTCCAGGATGATGGGATTAAGACATGACTCCTCAGGACATAATGGGAGTAACCCTCTACCATCTTAGCAGCAGAGCTCACTGCATTGCACAATCTCCTGAGGACATTGCATCACCCTCCAAACTTCAGCCAAACTTAGCTCAGACAAACATGACCCTTACATGATCCCATAGGAATCTGACAACAGCTAATAGAATACATCTTCTTGCACAGGAACAGGAAGTTCAAGAGAAGGTATGAAAGCCACCCACTCTCAACTCCATGTAGTCACATGCACCAGGACCTATGTGGTTTTATTTCTTCATTAAACCATCTTTCCAATCGGCCTCCATGTTTTCAGTGTCTTTCTTCCGGCTTGGAACTGGACCAGATGGATATTTCTTCTGAAGGAAGGGAGGGAGGGAGGTATAGCAGTAGCACTTAGTTTTATATAGCACTTCGCAGGTTTTTCCAGCCCTCTCTAAGCAGTTCACAGAGTCACCATATTACCCCCAAACAATCTGGGTCCCCATTTTACCCACCTCAGAAGGTTGGAAGGCTGAGTCAATCTTGAGCCTGGTGAGATTCGAACTGCCAAATTGCAGGCAGCCGGCAGTCAGCAGAAGTAGCCTGCAGTCCGACACTCTAACCACTGCACCACCGCGGCTCATAAGAATAATCAATCTAGAAAAATAATCAATCATAATAGAGTTGGAAGAAGGGACCTTGGAGGTCTTCTAGTCAGGGGTGGGAATCAAATTTTTTAACAACCAGTTCTGTGGGTGTGGCTAGGTGGGCGTAGCCATGTGGCTGGGTGGGCGTGGCTTCTTTGTTTTTTGCAGCACCCCTCCATTTTTCTTTTGCCTCCTGGGCCTCAGGTAAGCCTCCTGGGGGTATGTTTTTGCTCCCAGAAGGCTTTCCTGGGGCCCAGGAAGGCAAAACATCGAGCACAAGGGGGGCGCAGCACACACACACACCCCTGTGCACCCCTTTTTGCCCCCTGGGCCTCAGGGAAGCCTCCTGGGTGAAGCAGTAAGACAGCGAGGGGGATCCCGGCATGGTTGATCATTGGAACAGCTGATCTTCGGGAGGGGGGAAAAAGAGATAACTTAAGGAGTGACCGGGCAGGAAAGAACACAGTCAGCGATGTCGCGTGATAAGGACTGACTGGGCAAGGAATGGAGGAGCGGATGGAGAGGGGCGGAGCCAGCCAGGGACACGATTTGCCGGTTTTCCAAACTGCGCAGAATCATAACAACCGGTTCTAAGGAACCGGTCCAAACCGGTAGAATCCTACCCCTGATTCTATTCCAACCCTTTGCTCAAGCAGGAGACTCTCTAACATTCCAGAAAAAAGGTCCTCCAATCCCTTCTTCAACACCTCCGGTGATGGAGCATCCACAACGTCCGGTGGCAAGCTGTTCCACAGAGTAATTGTCCTCCCTGTTAGGAAGCTTCTCCTTCAAATCCAGGTTGCTTCTTTCCTAGGTTACTTTCCATCCGTCATTTCCTATCCTGCCTTTGGGTGTTTTGGAAAATAAGTTGGATTCCCCCTTCTTCTTTGTGGCAGCCCCTCAAATACCGGAAGACATTCCCCTGTAAAACGGGATCCGAACTTCCAGTTGCATCGAGCGGGCTAATTGTCCTGGGTGCAAATCTTCCCTGGTGGGACTGTCTCAAGGGCTCCAACCTCAGAAGGAAAACTTTTCTCCTTCCAGGAAGAGATTGGGCAGGGTGCTTAGTGCAGCTTTACCGGTGCTTTCACCCCACCGCACCGCACCTCGCCATTAAAAACACATTTAAACTCTCCGGAAAAAGATCGAGGCTAATGCCAAAGAAGGTCATTTTCAAAGCGAAGGTGCTCTCAGACTTTTCTGTGTCTGCCACCCACAGAAAATTCCAGAGCAGCAGCATTAAGGGTTAGGCCTCCTTTGGGATGAGAAATTGAGGGGAGTGGGCTTCCTTTGGTAATTGCTTGTCAAGGATCAGGGCGAGGCTCAGAAAAAAGCTGCTTTTAGCCATTCCTCTTTCCTGGCCCTCAAGAGTCCTCCAGGGCAGAGGCAAAAAAAACAACAACAACCCAACAACAGATTCCTTTGTGATTGCTTCCATTTCCCAAACCCTTCCTCTCCCTCCCGTCCCCCAACCAACCCCGAAAGACTGGCCCCAGCTATTAGCCATAATGGTAATGGGCCATTAAAGAACCGCCTCTCTCAAACATTAATGTCTGCTGAAGAGCCATCGAGGCCTTTCCTGCAAGTAATCAGGGTCAAAGGATTGCTTGGAGCCAAAGGAAGGCGCTTGCCCTGATTCAGGGCAGGAGAAAGGAAGCAAAGTCATTTGGTATGCGGATGGGGGACCACTAGGATAGCTTTGGGGAGGTTGGGGGTGAGGAGGAGGAAGGAAGGAAGGAAGGAGACAGAGAGAGAGAGAGAGAGAGGAAGAGGAAGGAAGGAAGAGAGAAAAAAGGAAAGAGAAAGAAAGAAAGAAAGAAAGAAAGAAAGAAAGAAAGAAAGAAAGAAAGAAAGAAAGAAAGAGGAAGGAAGAAAGGAAAGAAGGAAGGAAGGAAGAAAGAAAGAGAGAGAGAGAGAGAGAAAGAAAGAAAGAAAGAAAGAGAAAGAAAGAAAGAAAGAAAGAAAGAAAGAAAGAAAGAAAGAAAGAGGGGGAGAGAGAGAAACAGAGAGGAAGGAAGGGAAGAAAGAAAGGAAGAGAGTGAGAAACAAAGAGAGGAAGGAAGGAAAGAAAGAAAGGAAGGAAGAGAGAGAGAGAGAGAAAAACAATGAAAGAAAGAGAGGAAGGAAGGAAGGAAAGAAAGGAAGGATGGAAGGAAGGAAGGAAGAGAAAGAAAGGAAGGAAGAGAGAGAGAAAGAAAGAGAGAAAGACATGGAAAAGGATGGAATGGAGGAGGAGGAGGAAAGGATGCTAAAAGCTGTTGCCTCCTGGTGGGATTGGACTCTGGTCAATCTCCTGTAAGATCCAAACCGTGTGAAGGATTGATGGGGATTGTATTCCAAAACATCTGGAAGGCTGCTGTTTATTGTTTGTCTTGCAGTGAGCAACATCTCAATTGAGGAACTACTAACTCTGAGAAACAATCAAGCTGTAAATAACAGTCTAGTCAAGGAACCAGCAAGAACACTCCCATTAGCACTGATGACATTACCTAGTTGGGTCATGAAACGTCTACAAGAAAAGAACCAGCGCAGAGCCCAAGGACCCCACGGTAATCCTCTTCCTCCTCCCTTTCCTCCTCCTTCTCCCCACAAACCCCACTCCCTTCTAGCACTGATGATATTCCCTAGGTGGGTAATGAAATGTCTTCAAGAAAACCACGAAGCTTAGAGATTACCAAGAACCGCACAGACCGATGTTTTCCTTTCCCCCACTGGGCTAATAAACTGCAGGATGCAAATGCTTGGACTTTTCTGTGGGTTAATCCAACTAACCCCAGCAGGAAAACCCCACAACATGCAATCCAGGTAAGGCAATCACATTTTTATACCGTCTCACCAAAGTTCTTGTCAAGGCAGATTTTTTTTTTCATTTTACCCTCTCATTTCAGGTCCAGCTTTTTCAATATTCCAGCTGTGAGCTATATGTTAGGAAGGGTGAGGAAAGAACAATAAAATGGCCACCCCACCCACATCCAGCTTGAATTAATTCTGCTCTGCTCCAAAAACTGCTGAAAATCCGAACAACTGAGAAGTAGGATCTGAGATACTCTTTGCCTATTATGGGGGTGCACATCGTCAATTTGCACCTGTGCACATGCTCACACACACACACACACACACACACACACACATACACAGAGTATCGTGGCAGAGTCTTGCAGAAAATTTGCCACTTGCAATTTCAGCAGACAGGATGGAGTAGAATTAATAAACTAGATGGAGAACAATACTAATTGCGTTTCGTTGCTTTTATGAAATGCAATTTAATCTGATTTAATTTTTGACAAGGCCCACCCACAAATGCAAATCGGTTTTAATCAGCAGGGTGGCCATAGTGGCATTTTCACAGGGATGGAGGGTGGAATTTAAAATGAGGAGGCAGGGGGCACCAAGGAAAATAACTTCAGAATGTTTTCCTAATAAATAAATATGCATGTTCCCTCTTGGTCTTGGACTCGTCCCCTAGAATTAATTTTCCCACTAAAGATAATTAAGTATGATCTCTTCCAGAGTTTTTCAAACTTGGCAGGGGTTAAGATGGGTGGACTTCAACTCCCAAAATGCCACTGGTTGGTTTATCTCCTAGTAGAAGATCAATCAATCAATCAGAATAGAGCTAGAAGGCACCTTAGAGGTCTTCTAGTCCAAATCTCTGCTCAAGTAGGAGACCCTTTACCATCTCCAGACATACAGCTGTCCAGTCTTTTCTTTAAAACCTCCAGTGATGAAGCACTCACAACTTCTGGTGGCAGGCTGTTTCACTGGTTAATCGTCCACCCTGTTAGAAAATTTCTCCTTAGTTCTAGGTTGCTTCTCTCCTTGGTTAGTTTCCATCTGTTGCTTCTTGTCCTGCCTTCTGCGGCTTTGGAAAACAAGTTCTCCCCCTTGTCTTTGGGGCAGCCCCTCAAATATTGGAAGACTGCTATCATCACTAATCCTTCTTTTCTCTAGACTGGCCAAACCCAAATCCTGCAGCCATTCTGAATAGAATAGAATAGAATAGAATAGAATAGAATAGAATAGAATAGAATAGAATAGAATAGAATAGAATAGAATTCTTTACTGGCTAAGTGTGGTTGGACACACAAGGGATTTGTCTTGGTGCAAATACTCTCAGTATACATAAAAGAAAAGATACATTCATCAGGAGTCAAGAATCATCAGGTACAACACTTAATAATAGTCATAGGGTACAATAAGCCATCAAATCATACTAGGAAACAGTCAATATAAATCATAAGTATACATATTCTTCATATGTTTTTGTCTGCAGGCCTTTAATCATCTTGGTTGCCTTTCTCTGCACTTTTTCCAAAGTCTTTTTTTTCCCCAATAATATTTTTCCAGTGACTAAAAACACCCAACTCTGCTACTTTTTTTGAAATCCCTATTTCTTCTCATTTGGCAAGAAAGAGCATGTTCACATCAATGGGTTTGTTCACAAGTGGTCAGATAGTTTCCAAGTCCCCAAGAATATCAGGGCTGGGGCTCTTTTTTCAAAAGGCAACAAGGACTTCCTTTGTTTTTCCTTGAAGACATTTTGCTTCTCTTCCAAGAAGCTTTTTCAGTTCGGACTGAATGGTGGCCCATGGATTTAAATTCCTTGCAGTCCTCTTGGTCATTAGTACACTCCCTGAGAGTTGTTGAGACCACTTGGAAGTTCAGCAGTGATGGTATTCAAATTCTTTTACTACCGGTTTTGTGGGCATGGCAGGGGAAGGATACTGCAAAATCCCCCTTCCTTCCCCATCCCACTAACCTGCTTTCCAGCTCCGTTCTCCTGTGCAGAACAACCAAAGAAGACCCAACCAATCAATTGGGACTCGATGAGAGGCAGAGAAGAGATGGGGTTGGCCGGTTCTCCAGAACAGGTCCGAACCTGCTGAATATACCACCTCTGCCTCAGAGTCACCTGAATAGCACAAATGGGACTGTGTTGTAAACAGGAAATGGGTGTCATCATATCCCTCCCCCTCAGTGAAGAAAGGGCTGTTCAATATTAACCTAGATGGCCTCTTTGACCCCTCTTTCAAACCAGCATTTACCACCTGACTGTAGCACAGTCCTTTCAGCAGTTCTAAGGAGGTTTCACACCCATTTGCACGATTGAGATGACCCTCAGGGCACAGATAAACCTCCCAGTGGCCTCAGAGGTCTCACAGATGTTTCATGACCTAACTAGGTAACAATATCAGTGTAAAGAGGAAATGGGGTTTGTGAAGAGGAGGAGGAGGGGAGAGGAGGAGGAATTAACAATATGATGGGTCACTGAAATATGCAAAAATGTTCTTTAACAGAAGAATATAATGCTTGAAAAACAGAACATTTCACACACACCCCAAAACTGCCCACTTTAAGGTGTGTGGATTTCAACTCCCAGAATTCCCCAGCTAGCAAGGTTGGCTGGGGAACTCTGGGAGTTGAACTTCATACATTTTCAAGGACTGAAGTTTGATTTAAAAAACAAACAAGCAAACCCAGTGACAGGCTCGAAGCTTCAATAAATCAAATGGAAACACGAAAAGCTGATGAAAAAAAACACAGAGGCTTCTGGCCAAACAGATTTTTCAGAGTGAGGTTTCACTTCAAAAATATTTATCCCAGGGTTTGGGGTTTTTTTTTTTGCTGAACTGGGGGAGAAACACGGAATGCACACGAAACCCCACTGGTGTGACTTTGGCAAGCAACCGGGCCCAGCTGTCACTGCCAACTGTGTAAAAAACTTGGGAGGGAGACAAAATTCTCAAGATCTATGAATGGAACCACGTTGCCGGTGCCAACAGCAGGTGTTTATTGCCTGTTGCCTGCAAACTGAAGCTAAACAGCCCCAGAAATAAACAAACACACATACACACAACGACACACACCCGCAGAGGAGACTGGCTCATTTTAGCAAAATTCATGCTTTGTTTCAAGTTTTATTCCAGAGAGGAGGATGCAAAATAATCCCAGGAACATCTAAATGGAAAGGGAAGGGAATGGTATGGGAATCCCAACCGGGAACTTAAGAAGTGAATGTGTTGCTTGCCCAAACATCGTAGGATAAACACCCAAACAGAATTCACAACCACATTGGAGGAGAAAGGGAGGGGCTGGGAACTGTCATTCATGCTAACAAAGTGTTGACAGAATCCTGACATGGCACAGATGTTGAGAACATCTGCTTTGAAACAGCATGAATATTAATTGGACTAGACATTTGCCTGGAAGAGCGATGCAGTTGCAAAAGGATGAGAAAGAGAGAGAGAGAAAAAAAAAACAAGAGAAGGGAGAACAGAGAAGAAAGAGAGAGGTAGAAAAAGAGACACAAAGAGAGAGAAGAAAGAAGAGAGATAGAAAGAAAGACAGAGAGAGAGAGCACAGAGTGAGAGAGAAAGAGAGAGATTGAGAGAGAGAGAGAAAGAGAAAGAGAAAGGGAGATTGAAAGAAAGAGAGATTGAGAGAGAGAAAGAGAGATTGAGAGAGAGACAGAAAGAGAAAGAGAGAGAGAGATAGAGAGAGACAGAGAGAGAAAGAAAGAGAGGTTGAGAGAGAGACATAGAGAGGTTGAAAGAGATGAGAGAGACAGAAAGAGAGAGATTGAGAGAGAGACAGAAAGAGAAAGAGATTGAGAGAGAAAGAGAGAGAGAGATTGAGAGAAAGAGAGAGATAGAGAGAGGGAGAGACAGAGAGAGAGAGAAAGAGAGGTTGAGAGAGAGACATAGAGAGGTTGAAAGAGATGAGAGAGAGACAGAAAGAGAGAGAGATTGAGAGAGAGAGAGAGAGAGAGACAGAAAAAGAGAGACCCCACCCCATTTCCCAGGTAGAGGTGTGTGTGTGTGTGTGTGTGTGTGTGTCAGAGAGAGAGAGAGAGAGAGACANAGGTAGAGGTGTGTGTGTGTGTGTGTGTGTGTGTGTCAGAGAGAGAGAGAGAGAGAGACAGCAGACAGATGAGAGACAGAGAGAGAGGGAGGAAAGGAGGGAGGAAGAGGGGGCGAGGTACAGCTTTGTCTGGCCAAAAATATGGAAATGGCTTCGGACAGTGCTAGCTCAATGGCCTTGTAGAGATGAGCACTGAGCCCCAGAGTCCGACACAGCTGACAGGAAGATCCTTACCGTTACCTTTTAATCTACCAGTAAATTTGGGGCAAAGTGGAAGACCTTTTTTTGGTGGGTGGGGCACAACGGCTCTGCGGCTGAATATGCTGAGCTTGTCAGCTGGAAAGCTACCAGCCCAGGTTTGAGACCCAAGCGCCATGTGAAGGGGTGAGTTCCCATCCTGGCCTCTGCTCATGCCAACCTAGCAGTTGCAGAAAGCATTGCGCATGCGACTGGATCAATAGGTACCGCTCCAGTGGGAAGGTCACAGCGCTCTCTTGTGACGTTGTGCTGGCCACGTGCCCGCATGAGACATCTTCAGTCAGCACTGGCTCCACGGCCTTGACACGGGCAGCACCCCCCTCGAATTGGAAACAACTAGCGGAGCAAACTCCCCTTTTACCATAACTTTGAACAGTCACTAAATGAACTGCTGTAAGTCGAGGACTTCCTGTAGTTGAAGCAAGAGAGATTAAGAAAGGAATTTCACCACACACACACCCGGACCTTTGCAACATACAAGCAGGGAGCTCTGATGTACCCTGGAAATGATCTCGCCCTCTCCCCTTCCCTAGACACCCCCTTTTTCCTCTAGGGCAGTGGTTGCCAAACAGTGGGCCAGGGACCACTGGTGATCCGTGAGAAAATTTTGGTGGTCCACAGAGAAATGTCACCCCCAAAGCACCCCCTTTTGGCTGTATGGAAGAAAAGCAGCAGTAAGAAAAGCAGTCTTTGGGACCCTGCAAGGCCTCCTCCTCCAAGAGGCTGCACCAGTGCGACAACACTCACAAAGACTCATTTTTGGCAGAGTTTGGGGGAGAGAAAGAAAAACTTTTGCTGCTTCTGCTGTTTTCCTTGCATGAAGCCAAAAGTCTCTCTTTTTCTCTCTCTCTCCCTGAGAACGGACCTGGAGCTGGTATCCTGCAATCCCAAATAAAGAACAATCGATTGGCAGGAAAACGGGATGGGGAATTTTCCTGCAGACTTTTTTGAGGGGATTTTCCCCATGATATCTGGTCCGCGGGATTTAAAATGATGAGTTTGGTGGTCCCTGAGGTCCAAAAGGTTGCCAACCCCTGCTCTAGGCACCCCCAAGGGTTAAATCCCTCTCCGAATGGTAGCAGCTGCCTGGATTTTTCTGCTTCTTTTTTCCCCTGGAAGGTGAGTCTGGCAACCCTGGAAAAGTGGGTTCCCTCCCTCAGTTCTCTGTCTGTGGGTGGGGGACGCCCTCCCCCACCTCCCCGGCCCTTGAGCCCCACTCAGTAGAGAAGCCTGCGATGTTTAAATTAAAGGATAATGTGCTGGAAATAATTGCCTTAATCAAGAAAGGTTAATTAGGCTGTCGGGGTGTTGCAGGCAGAGAGTGTTATCACAGTGCAGAATTCATGTGTGTGTGGTGGGAGGGGACTCACATCCTCACACTGGTAATTGGAGGCATTTTTCCTAAACAGATCCCAAGTGGTCCTCTATGGAATCCCCCTCCCCCAGCAACAGGGCAAGACCCCGAACATCCCCAAATATCTCTCCTGAGGTTGGACCAGGAGGGAGGTGGGGGGAAAGAAATGGCTCACTCTACAAGTTTCCCCAGTCTGTTTTTTATTTTATTTTATGTATGTCTTTGTATCCCGCCTTTATTATTATTATTATTTTTGCAAATAACTTAAGGCAGTGAACATATGCAACACATTTTCCTCCTCCTGTTTTCCCCAGAACAACAACGACCCTGTGAGGTGAGCTAAGCTGAGAGAGAGAGGGAGGGAGGGAGGGAG
>BHFT01016720.1:0-45889 GCA_004320025.1 Laticauda laticaudata
TCCCCAGATATTGAACAACACATTTCTTACATGATGCCTTTGGAAATATGAATGTTGTTTAGATTTTCCATCCCATATGAAGGTGTGCCAGCCAAGTTGGAGATCAAAATCTTCTAATACTAATAACCTTCTATTTTCTAATTTAACCCAATTCTTAAGCCAGTTTACTATAGCAGCATCATAATATAATTCAAAATCTGGAAGTCCAAATCCTCCTTTTATCTTGGCATCCTGTAATAATTTATAATTCACTCTGGGTTTTTCCTCTGCCATATAAATTCAGATATATATTTGTTTAATTCTACAAAAAAATTCTTTTCCAACTTGATTTGCACTGTCTGAAACAAGAACAACAGTTTTGGCAAAATATTCATTTTTACTATTGAAATACATCCCAATAGTGATAACTGCAATTTGGCCCTATCTAAATCTTTAACTATTTGTGTTATTAACTTATCATAGTTATCTTTTTTAACTGACGAACATCTAGCAGTCAACCAGATCCCTAAGTATTTTATTTTATATTTTATTTTATATTTTATTTTATATTATACTTTATTTACCACCTGCATACCTAATTTAAATGTCCAAATTTTGATTTTATTACTGGGGGTCCAATCAGTTCCATTGTAATTTGGCAGCTGAATGAATGTTTGTAAGTCAAGAAATATCTGTATTGATTTTACCAGCATGCATTGATTTATTTATTCAATATTTTATTTGTTTATTTGATTGATTGATTGAGTTTGTTCCAGCTTTATTAATTTATAAGTAATTGGAGGAGACAAACCTTCATAATTCTTCTCCCTTCACCTATTTTCTCCACAACAACAACCCTGTGAGGTGGGTTGGGCTGAGAAGGACTGGCCCAAAATTACCCAGACATCTTTCATGCCTAAGGTAGGACAAGAACTCACCATCTCCTGATTTTTTACTCAGCATCTTAATCATTATACCAAACTGGCTTTAGTCTGTAAAAGACATTAGATGGTAAACAAAATATAGTAGATTTGGATAATTTTCAAACTTACTACAGTATTGTTCTTAATCTTTGATCTCATGGAGCTTTGCTTCACAATAAACAATTTGTTTGCATAATTCACTTTTTAGACAATAATTAACAGGATAAGAGATTGCTTTAAAACATTTCTTAAACATAAATATTATCAAAAAGTATTTACTAAATTTAGATAGGGTTAATATATACATGTTTGAGCCTAGTAAGATTCACATTTGGAATAAAAAGATTGATTCTACAGATTCTGGAATAAAGTTTATAAAAGCACATTAATACTAAGCTAGAAGTGTAATTCCTGCTACTAGTGATTGGACATGATGTCCAAATAGAAATCACGGGTTGATATGTCCTTTATAAGCCAGGAGAAGAATCCAAGCTTTGTTCCTGTGTTAAAAAGCTTTATTTGGAAACAGCAAACAGCCCCAGTTTTGGGCAAAAGCTTTGCTGTATAAAAGATGAATGACAGGAATAAGAACTATAAATTGCTATGCCAATAAATGACATGCCCCAGTGAATTCATGCAGATATTGAAAAGAGTGGGTGAAAAAGAGAAGTTGGAGCATTCCACAAAGTAGGGGCTCTGTTCCTTCCATCAACACTAATGAGAGCTACCCCATTCAGGAAGAAGAATTATTGCAAATCACTTCCCCTATTCCAGTCTCTTGAAAACAACCCAGAAGGATGATGTCTGATTGGTTCCCATCTTCAAAAAAGGAAAAAAAAACAGACCCAGGAAACTATAGACCAATCAGCCTAGCATCTAGGCATCAATACCGGGAAAGATACTGGAAAAGGAATAATAAAAAAACAGATCTGCCAACATCTAGAAACAAGTAAAGTAATAACTAAGCAGTCAGCACGGGTTTGTTAAAAAAACAGATCATGCAAACCAATCTTATTTCATTCTTCAACACAGTGACTAAATTAGTAGACCAGCAAAATACTGTGGACATAATATATTTAGATTTCAGCAAAGCATTCGACAAAGTAGACCCACAGCCTACTTAGTCAGCTAAAAAAAAGTGGAACAGAATAGCATCATCACTAGATGGAACTCGCAACTGTCTGGCAAACGTACTCAACGAGTAGTCCTTAATGGTCTAAAGTCTACATGGAGGGAAGTAAGCAGTTGGGTGTCACAAGGTTCCGTCTTTAGGCCCAGTACTCTTCAATATCTTCATTAACAACTTAGAATGAGGGAAATAGAAGGGGAACTTACCAAATTTGCAGATGATAAATAAGCTGAAAGAAAATAGCTAACACCCAAGAAGATAGGCCTCAAGATCCAGAGGGATCTTGACAGACTAGAATACTGGGCCATATCTAACAAAATGAAATTCAGCGTAGAGAAAAGTAAAGTCCTACACTTAGGCAAGAAAAAACCAGAGGTACACATATAGAGAGGTACACTGGGTGAAACCAGGCTCAATAGCAGTAACTGTGACAGGGATTTGGAGTCCTTAGTGGACAACCAGCTAAATATGAGCCGCAAGTGTGCAGCCGCCGCCAAAAAAGCTAACGCATCCTAAGTTGTATTAACAGAGGGATACAATCAAGATCAAGGGAAGTACTAATACCACTCTATAAAGCCTTAGTAAGAACGACACCTAGAGTACTGCATCCAGTTTTGTTCACCACATTATAAAAAAAGATGTTGAGACTCTAGAAAAAGTACAGAGAAGAGCAACCAGGATGATGAGGGGACTGGAGGCTAAAACATACCATGAAATGGTTGGCAGGAACTGGGCTTGACCTAGTCTAGTGAAGAGAAGGACCAGGGGGACATATCGAGGGTCTTCCAATTTTGAGGGGCTGCCACAGGGAGGTAAGGGGTCAAGCTATTTTCTAAAGCACCTGTAGGCCAGACAAGGAATAATGGATGGAAACTGAACAAGGAGAGATTTAACCCTGGAAATAGGGAGAAACTTTCCTGAACGGTGAGAAAAAATCAAACCCATGGAAAGCTTGGCCCTCGGAAGTTGTGGGAGTGCCATCACTTGAGACTTTCAAGAAGAGATTGGACTGCCATTTGTCAGAAATGGTGTGGGGTGTCCCGCTTGGGCAGGGGGACTAGATGACCTACAAGTTCCCTTCCAACTCTGATTATCTGTTATCTGTTATCTGTCTAGTGGTGAAGACACAGACTAGAAACCAGGAGACTGGGAGTTAAAGACCAGCCTTGAGAATGAAAGCCGGCTGGGTGATCTTGAGTCAGTCCAACTCATCTCACGGGGTTGTTGTAGAGAAAATAGAAGGAGAAAGTTGTGTTGGATATATTGGCCACCTAGAATTATTTGTAAAAACAATAAAAATAAAAGTAAAGATTCATTAAGCTAATAAATTATATTCATAATTTGATATAAATAAATACAGACAGACAGAGAGAATGAATGAATGCACGCATGCATGCCATGGCTGATATGTCAAAAAACACTGAGCGGTTAAGGAGAACCAAGAAGGTCGCATTCCACCGGTCTTAACTTCCATTCCTCTATATTATCTGATCTCGGCCCAGCTGTTATAAATTACAGTATAATACAGGATTTCATTAATAAAAACAATAGTTAAACCTATAGAGCTATCCATAAGGAACAATAGCTAACCCTATGGAGTTGTCATAAGCTATCTTTAGCTTCAGCTGTATCTCCAATCTGCATAATGAGTCTAAAACTTCTGCACAGCTGCAGATTTGCTGTAATCTGATATGCACCATTAATTCTTGGGCATAGATCTTTCAATATAAGGACAGTAAATTCACTGGTTTAGAATTTGCATTGGTAGGGATATTTTCAATTACTGTACTTTACAATTTACACAGAGATTTGCATGTTTCTATAGTTGTAACCTATTTCAATAAAGTAGAGTTCTAGTCTTCCTGTGGACGCAATCTCCTGGCCTGTCTACTTTGTAAATCTGAAAGAACACTTGGCTTTAGTCAAGAACTTTTACCGTTCACTTTTTCTGAATCTGAAAGTAGATAGGCTGCTATGGTCCTATTAATTGTTCTATCTCAGTCTGTTCAAGACAAGATTTTTTTTTTTACTCAGGCAAACTGACCTGAGACCAGAATAAAAATAGACAGTCTGGTGCTCTCTAGCTGTTTTGGTTTAATTCCCATTGGGCTCCAAACATTTCCATCTGCCCCATGCAAATAGCATGGGGCTGCAAAGTGTGTAGCATAAACATCTGGAAGATAACAGGTGCTTGCTTCTGATCTATGGAACGACATTTCAATTCCTAGCAGTTAAGTTTGCCATCTGTTACCCACTGAGTATAAATTTGCTCTTGCAAAAACGTTTCATGATTCATGTTGTAAAATATATCAAATTAAGTTTTAAAGACGACATTGTTGGCACATTAATCACTTGATGTTCTAGCTAGGTATTCCAGCTTGAGAATACTAATGATGATAATTTTAGGCAGCAAGTAAGATTCACAAGAAAATGTTCGTTCTCCAATGGTTGCCCTCAAGTTGGTCTTCCTTAAATAATGTCTCATGGCCATGAGATTAGAAACACTCTTCACAGTTTTGTCATTCATAATATGCAACATGGTACTGACAGAAGACAAAGTGGCTAAATACTATCACTAATGATATCAATATGAGTTGACAAGACCTCAGAGGAGCAAATAGTGACTGATTAAATTACGTGCAGCAGATTACAATAGTCAGAGGCAACTGAAGTGCTGAACAAAAATATGTTATGACATGAAAGATTTTCAGGGACACACCATCTCTTTTTCTATCAAAGATAATACACATAATTCTGTAACTCAAAGAAGCATTTAGTTAGATATTTTTCACAAGTGCATAGCCTCAAGTATAAATCAATTTTAGTACATGCAAAAGTAAATGTTTCCCCTGTCCAGTTGTGTCTGACTTTAGAGGATAGTGGTCATCTCCATTTCTTAGCTGAGGGAGCCAACATTGTCCAAAGATGCTTTCATGGTCATGTGGCTGGCATGACTATATGCCGAGGCATATAGAACAGTGTTACCTTTCCACCAAAGTGGTATCTATTTATATACTTGCATTTGCAATCTTTTGAGTTGCTAGGTGAGCAGGAGCTGGGACAAGAAGTAGCTTTTTGAAGTAGATTTTGATGAGAGAGTTACTGGTTCCCAGCTATGTTGCTGAATGAGAATTGCAAAACACTTTTTCAGATCTCTTATTTGTCATTATAATATCTGTGTCTTTTACTCTGCTATTTTTTTTCCAAGAGACTCTAGGTTAGAACCATCCTTGTATATAACAGTTATCTCTTACAGTTGTTTCCTAAAGATCTAGGTGCTAGTTTCAGTAGGGTTATCCTCACCACAGGCTATTCTCACCATATTCTTGTTGTTTCCTGAAAATGTTCCTTTCAAAAATCTTTCATTGCAAATCTTTGAATGTTTTCTAATATATTTTTTGGGGGCAATTTACAAGATTAAAGGCAAAATGAATGTTCCACAAAATTTAGTGAAAGAGGGGATCCTTACTTAGCATTGAATAAACTTAAATGGCAGTGTGAGTAGTCTAGAGTGATAATGAATTCTGGAATTTCAACACTGTTTGAAAATGTACAAGATCCCCATCTTTTCTGTATGTAAACAATTAGGACTTTGCTTTTCTGATTTTAATTATTACTTTGAATTTTATAGGTATGTGTAAAAATAGCTTTCTCTTACCTGAGAAAGCTTCTATTTTATGCAAACAGCTATGCTGGTACTTACTGGATATGAACATAAACTTTCTTTCTTTTTATTTATTTATTTTATTTATTTGTCAAACAAGTATTAGATAACAGGTAAAGTATAAGCATGGTTATGAATACATGAAATGAATACGAATAATTTCTCATCTTCCATGGAAAGAACTGAAAATGAAGCCACAGCACTATAAAATATATGAATGATGTTGCTATAAAAATACATAGAACATTTATTAGTTATGTTTCATTGAGCTCAATTCTGAGAAAGTAACATGTATATGTAATTTTGGAGCCAATTTAGTGGGACCAGCTGCGTTTCATGGCAGACTGGGCCTGGCCAATTAGGAGGAGGGAGGATCAGCATCTGGAAGAACAAGCTTCTGAAATAGATGTTCTTTGGCATCCCGCTGTGAATGGGCAGAGACTTCCTTTTTCTTTGTCCAAAAATGCATCTTATTGAACCCCAGAGCCTCGAGAGAATTACAGTAGAGTGCCATATTTAACACAATGGAGTTACACACCATTGCCGGTTGGTTGATTGGTTGTTTCGCACTGGTGGGTAGCTTTTTATATCCAAATTTGATTGAAGACATTTATGAAGTAAGATTAACTTTGCTTTGTTTTTCATACTGTTCATCTATTCTTTTTTAGATTTAAAAAGGTCGACAATATGGTTAAATTTATTTTTTTTAATAGGACTTTTTAACTTTCAACAAGAAATCTCTAGAAATAATGATGGTGAAGGTGATTGGTTTAGTTAAATATAACTTTGGGCCAGTAGTAGGATTCAATTTTTTTTACTACCGGTTCTGTGGGGGTGGCTTGATAGGGGTGGCATGGCTTGGTGGGTGTGGGTTGATGGGCGTGGCAGGGAAAGGATACTGTAAAATCCTCATTCCCTCCCTTCTCTTGGGGGAAGGATACTGTAAAATCCCCATTCCCTTTCAACTAGAAATCTCTAGAAATAATGATGGTGAGGGTGATTAGTTTAGTTAAATAGAACTTTGGGCCAGTAGTAGGATTCAATTTTTTTTACTACCGGTTCCGTGGGGGTGGCTTGGTGGGGGTGGCAGGGGAAGGATACTATAAAATCCCCATTCTCTCCCTACCCCACTAACCTGCTTTCCTGCTCTGTTCTCCTGTGCAAGGCAACAAAAGACCCAGCTGGTGCTCAGAAGGCAGATAATAGATGGGGGCAGGGGCAGTCAGAGATGGTATTTGCCCGTTCTCCGAACTACTCAAAATTTCCACTACCAGTTCTCCAGAACTGGTCAGAACCTGCTGAATACCACCTCTGTTTTGGGCCCAGTTCTGGGATGAAGAAGGCCTTGACTGACTTATTCACAGAATTATAGCTTTGGAAAGTACTTTGTTACTTTCTACTTGCTACTCCAGCCATCTATTCTGTGTAAATTTCACTATCTGTTGTATTTTCCTGTAAAATTCTGAATCCCTTCTTCTGCTTCTCCATTTGAGTTGATTTTTTTACCCCAGTCCTTGACTTTATGTTCAGTTTCGGATTTTTGCCACGATCCATCTTTTTTCTAGTTTTAATGTCTTCCTGATGAAACTGTTAAGGCACCAGTCAAACACTTTTTGTAAAAGGCATTCTGTCTTTCTTAGCTTTCCTTCATGAAGTTAGCAGGGGCTATTATTATAGAATCCAGTTCATTTTTTTGCAGCATTACATAGCCAGTTGTTTACTTCCTAATTCTGTTTTCTCTTTTTTGCCTTAATCCTCAACTGGAGGAAACTACCTGTGATCTTGATTTCTTCATTTTACTGTCTAAAGTATCATCTCTGGAAATTATTTCAAGATCTCTTCTGGCTTTATCATTCATCTGTATATATATCAAGAGGAAGGGTAGTTGTTAGTGGGCATGGAGAAGAAGTGGCGGAACCTGGGGATGGAATCAATAGAGGAACCAGCCTAGAGTCTCTCTGGAGCAAGACTTAAACTGATTCCTCTTTTGACTCTGTCCCCAGGTTCTCTTACAGTGAGCTTGAATAGTCAGGTATTAACTCCATCATGTCCTGGATATGATCATCAGGAAGCAGTATATCACACTGCATAAATCTGCCTCTGTTCCTCTTCGCAGGGAAATTGTCTGTTGTGGGGATGTGCCTCTTCTTTCTCAGGGTGACTTTTCAAGTATTTTTTTTTTATTCTTAGAAGCCTACCTTCTCTTACAAAGATCTATGGCAGTTTGATCAAATGGTTGTCTTCCGTTCTCTAGAGTCTAGAAGGAGAAATAGATGATGGTTCTCGAGTGTCTTATATTTTTTCTTGTTGGGTCACATTCTTCCATGTATTTGGAAGAAGAGAATGAAATGCATGTGTTTTCCATTCAACCAGATGTCAAGAATGCGATGTTAGAAACAAATTTCCTAAAGCAGTTGGCATATTCTGAAATAATCAAATGGATGAAATGAGATTGAAAATGAGCCAGGAACATTGTGTAAACAATTGCTTAGGAGAGATGTGAGACTTAATTAGCTTTTTGTGTACGAAAGGATCATATTGTTAGCTCTGTTATTTTATATGGTCCAAGTTCTAGCCTTTTGAATCATTAGAAGTGGGTGGACATCTTAACCTATGCTTCCCTTTGCCAGACAAAAGTAGAAGTAATATGAAATGGCAGTATGTCATCCAGGCAATCATTGTGGGAGTGAGAGGAGCATTTCCTTTTGTTTGCTCTTTATAAGAAGTCTGTTTGTATTTCTATTGATCAAAGTCTAATTTCTAAGCCTATATTTTTATTCTTAAATACATTAAGAATCAGCCAGATGTTAAGCAAAGAACCATACCCAGCAGTCCCAAGTGGAATAGACTCTACAGCGGGCTTCTGGAAATTGTCTTTCAGCACCTTTGGAAGACCAGAAGTTCCTCATCCCAAAAGACACAATAGTAACTATTTAAACCATGTCTTCTACCTAACATTCCAGCTTAGTTTGTTTTTAAAAGAATCATAATCAATCATCATCACCATCATCATCACTCCTGTGTTTCTCTGCCAGGGAAGATGAACATATAACCAGAAGTTTAAGAATACTTCAGAACAGAATTAATGTAGAGATAAATCAGCTATAAGGAAAAGCCTGCAAACAATGATTTCTGCATTGGAAAACTGGAGACAATTAATATGTAGATTTGGCAGTTACTTTATCTTTGAAATAATTGCAGTTTGTTATTTAGAATATCTTACATTTCAAGTAAAATGATTAACTATCACAATCATCTCTGCTTGGTAGCCACAAGCACAGTTAGCCATGAACGAGAGGATTTGATTCCATCCATTTCTCTGTGTTTGAAACATTTCAAAAATTAAAGCCCCTGTCACACTGCACCAACGGATGGAAAGAGGATGTAAAACGGAGAGAAATACTTGCCATCCATTGGTTAATTCCAATTCTGTACTCATGCCTCCATTTTGCTTACCTCTCTATCGTCCAGCATACGTCTATTGACATTTTCATCTGCTTCAAAAGGTTTGAGCTGCTCAAAACATTTTGAGCGGAAAATAGTCTCCACCGCGTCCGTTTTGCCATCTGGTTAGGACATACGGGGGGGAACATCCGGTATGACATTCCGTCGGCATCCGTTACGTGTCCGCTACAACTCCGCTAGGCATCGCTGCCGCATAATCACTGACCGCACAACTAAATCCGCTTCCAACAGAAAGGCGGACACAGGGAGGAAGCGGACGGATGCGGAACGACGCGCAGTGTTAGTAGGCACGGACGGAGAAAGGATGGAAGTTGGAATGCAGCTTCGTAAAGAAAGCATTTAAAATGAAAAAACCTTCGCAGAGGAGACCTATCTTGGAATTAAGGATGTCTAGAGGATGCCTAGAGGATGCAAAGGAACACATAGGGGAAAACCTATATTTGGCCTATAAAAAAGGGGAGCAACTCACTGGACTCTCACTTTTCAGACCAGCAGCCTGCCTAGTGCAGACCTCTGCAGCCTTCATCTGCTCTTCCTCGTCCACATTATGCAGTCATGTCCACACTTTGGATCGTAACAAACTTTTTTCGTAAGCCACCATCGTGTCTGCAAGCATGCGAAACCATTCTACCAGGTCTCTTTGAACTCTACTACGCGGAAGAAAAGGAGGCGGCCAAGAAGCGTTGGGGTCCGAAGATGGATCTGGGAGAAGAAGTCAGAGTATGAGACTGTAAACAACAAGCTGATGGTGGACCTCAGGAACGAAGACCCTCGTGCATTCCAGAACCTTCATGAAGGATTGCCTCCAGCCATGTTTGACGAAGTTGTGCAGTGGCTGACACCGCACAGGTTTGACCAAGGCAGAGCATCAACTTTCCGGCCCAGCCTGGACCTGGCGCCAAGGTGGCACTGCTCTGCACCACCTGCCTCAGGGACCCCTACAGGAACATGCAGTAGAGCTGGAGGTGGCACACCTCAAAGCACCATCAGCATTGGATGGGTAGAGAAGTTGGTGCAGGCCATCATCGAAGAATACTGGAGAAGTTTCGCTCCATGTCCCTACCACTGAAGAAGGCCTTGGAAGGAAAGTTGCAGAGCAGTGGTATCAGAGGTGGAACTTCCCCTACGAACCCGTTGGAGCCATAAGATGGGAAAGCATGTGGCCTGCAAATGCACTCAGCCAAGTGCGGGGTCCACTAATTTCCAACTACAAGGGCTTCTCAAGCATCGCTCCTCTTCGAGCCCTGGTCGATGCTGGACTACAGTTCATGTACATCCCGACGTGTTCAGGCAAACGGGTCATGTTCAGTGCCCGGTATAAAGAACACCGAGTCATCTCAAGGAGGACTCGGAACGCAACTCGATATGGCTTCCCAGATCCGAACCCGCTGCCCAACGACAACGCAAGGATGTGCCCTATTTCCATCGTGGGGGATGACGCTTCGTCCCTTCAGAACTGACCTCATGAAGCCCTTACACCTGCCAGATGCCCACACCACGTAGAAGAGAAGGATCTTCAACTACGGCTGTCCAGGGCAAGGCCGAGTGGTGGGACGCCTTTGGCATCCTGGCAACAGGTTTCAGGTACTTTCGTCCACCAACCAGTGCAGCATCGCCTCAGAGACTATGAGGAGGACTCGTGGAAGGCTTCTGCATCCTGCAACAATACTCATAGCGCACAGCCGCTAGTCTTGCAGACAGGCTTAGAGTTGGACGCGTCCCAACAAGGAATGGGACATGGAGCCTGGGTGAATCGGAGGACAAGGGCAAAACTGATAGACCACTGAGGATGGTGCACAGGCCCCCAACAGGCCTCACGTGGAAGGGAAGAAGCGAGGCGACTACTGAAACACTGGTGCAACTCTTCCAGCTGGAGCAGTGGATGTGGGCAAGACAGGATGGTAGATCGATCTAATGGATGCTCCTTCAGCCTGTCCTCATCAACGGATGAGATTGGGCCTATATATGTTGGGTGGCCCTACAATGAACAGGGCATTTAATAAAGAGTTGTGTTTATGTTGAACATGTGTGGAATCAATGATTTGACATTAGTATTGATAATGAAGGGCCATAGGTGTGGCAACCTGGGAGGGTGGACCATAGAGTCCCCACTATGCTTGCCTGGAGGTTTATCTATCCCCACAAGCTATCTCAACCCATCCCACAGCTATCTTAAACTCCAATCCCAAAGGTATCCTGCCTCCACAGCTAATCTTAACCCATCCCACAGTATCCCTGCCCATCCCACAGCTATTATCCAATCCGAAAGGTATCCCTGCCCCCCAATGCATCTTACCCATCCCACAAGCATGCAAAGGCTTAAACCATTTCTAAAATTTCACGAAGACTTTATTTTAAATGAAATAAATGAGGCAGTGTGTGAAGGCAAGATAATCTTTATTAAAGCAAGCTGTAAAAGAAAAATGACCAAGTCAAGTGTGCCAAAATAAAGTCTACAGGTTAGCCAGCCAGTCTCTGGCACTCTATCGGTTCCACTCTGAGGTGTGCCCAGTCTCAGGGTGAAGGGTCCAGGTGTGTGGAGGTTGGCTTGCTGCCTGGAAGTGCTGGTCTGAAAAGCCGCCACTGGGTTGCTGGCCTGAGAGGACAAGGTGACCGGTGTGTTGAGGAAGCTCTCAGACAGCTGGCTCAGCCCCGTGATGTTGAGAGCTCCTTCCTCCATGCCATGAGGTGTCAGGCCCAATACGACGAATCAGATGTTACTGAGGCCCGGGCTTGGCTGTGGGTGGAGGAAGGAGGAGTGGTCCCGTGGGGCTGTGCGTGGGTGCAGCCGTGTGAGGACTGGTGTTGGGTTGGCATCGGTGGCGTGGGTGGCTCGGTGTGCGTCGTGGCATGGGTGGCATCGGTGCCATCAAGCGGAACCGGTGCAACAGTGTCGTCCGATGAGCCTGGACTGGGAACGGGCTTGCTGCCTGTGCTGCTAGAACTCCTGGTAGCCGTATCGCCCTGGGTAGGTGAGGGCCCTGTGGAAGACTTCGAATGGGAGGGACATCACCCTGGGGTGGAGGAGGCAGACCTAGACTGGGTGGCAAGCAGGTTCCTCTGGATCTGGAGGGTTTCTCTGAAGCAAGCCTCGGTGTCCGGTCTTCACCACCTGGTACTGGGGTTCCGCCATATCCGTGAGGGTCGGTTGACATAGGTGAGGAAGGGCTTGTGGTTGGAAGGATGAGGAGTCGGTGTGGACCACTGAGAGAGGAGACTATGCTGCTTCGGATGGTGTCCCTGATCTCCAGCAGGACAGTGTGGCTCGTCCCTGCCGTTTGCCTCTCTGCCTTTCTGTGGAGGTGGAGCTGTGGGTGGGATGCGGCTACGGCTGTGGTGGGACGTGCTGTCTCCTTTTTCCCCACGCACAGGGAGCCTTCACGCGCGATCCGCCACGGTTAAAACTGTCTGCGGGTTCTCCTCGGATGGGACGCCTGGAGACAGCGAAGCTGACTCTTGGCGGAAGAAACTGGCTCTCAGCAGGCTGCCTGAGAGAGAGGGTTGTGACGAGGGGGCTGTTCCTCGTTGGCGGATCTCACCCTCCAGAAAGCTGCCCTGGCCCATAAGACGTAGTTCTCTCTGTCCGTCAGCTTTGACCGCGGCCCTGGCCAGATTTCTGAGGTGCAGCTTCCCGTACCGGTTGCATGTTGCCTTCACCAGCCCGAGGAGCACTCTGAAGTGTAGCCCTAGGCTCTCCGCTTCTCCATCGCGCAAGCAGCTGCTTCCTTTGGTGTCCCTATAGAGCTGTGTCCTTTCGCCACAGATACCGTTCCTCTCTCAGCCACTCCCCCGCACCATCATTCTGTGTTCCTCCTCAATGGAGTATTGCCTGTCCTCTCCTTCTCGCATATAGCTCTTTCTCCTTTTGCAGGCATGAATTGGGCCCTCATCAGAGGGGCTTCCAGGTTGTAGGGGCTGCTCCTCCACACCACCAGCAGCACAGCACCAGCAGGATCATCCATCATCATCATAACAATCATATCATCCAGCAGCAGCAGGATCATCAGCACCAGCACAGCACCAGCAGGACGCAGGATCAGCAGTTCCCGCAGAGTAAGCGCCAGGCAGCACCAGGGTAGCACCAGCAGCACCAGGAGCAACCAGAGGACCAGGAGCCAAGCAGGACGCAGGCAGGACGAAGCACGACTCAGCAGGACGAGCAGACACTAACAGGACGAGCAAGACCAGGAGGCACGAGCAGGACCAGCAGGACGAGCAGGACCAGCAGGACGAGGAGCAGCTACAGCAAGAGTAAGCACAGCCAGAAGCAGCAGCATCAAAGCTCCTCCAAAGCAGCATCAAGCAAAAGAAGCCTCAGCACCAGGACAGTGCCACCAAGTACACCAGCAGAAACACCTCGCCAGAAGCAGTTCATAAGCAAGTAAGCACGAGCAGAAGCACCACCGCCAGAAGCCAAGCAATCATCCAGCTCCTCAGAAGCAGAAGCAGCAGAAGCCCCTAGCCCCAGAAGAGCGAGCCCGTGCTGCAGAGCCCCAGCAGAAGCAAGGCGAGGGCCAGGGAGTGGGAGGGTGGCCCTGTCCCTCTTGCCGGGCTGGCAGCAGATGGCTGAGGCTTTTCTCTTCTTCCCATAGCTTGTGGGGTGTGGTGACAGGAAGGCTGGCAGGAAGGCAGACACCACAGGCTGGCTGGCAGGGAGGCTGGCAAGGGAGGCTGGCAAGGATGGCAGGCCAAGGCTTGGCAGCAAGGCTTTGCAGGCAGTCATGCAGGGCAGGGGCCCTGCAAGGCACTCGAGTGTTATGGCAAGGCCAGGTCCTTTCCTCTGAACTGGTGCCCTGCTTGGGAGCTTGCCTGCCCTTTATATCCAACGGGCTGATGCCGCAATGCATACCTCCCGCATCGCGCAGTGAAACGCTAGCTATGACCGCTAGCTTCGCTGGCTTCCGCAAGGCTTCCGCTCTGCTCCACTTCATCGCTCTAGGCATTCCGCTGTGCATCCGCCTTCACCCGCTCGGCGTCCGTTTCTGCATGCCGCTGTAGTCCGTTCCGTGTCCGCTTGGCCTGCGGCCCCCGGAAGCCTCGCGGATGTGCCATCTGCTTCCACATCCGCTTCCCATCCACAAGGCTTTTGTTCCGCATCCGTTTTCCGCATCCGCCCTGCCGGTCCTTCCCCGTCCGTTCCTTCCGTGTTATCCGCTCTGGTTCATGCAAATTTTGGCCGCCTTTTGGAGAAGCGGAATAACAACGGATGAGAACATTTTTCTCGTCCGCTGTGTCCTTTTTACTAACGTTTTGCATCCGTCGGCCAGTGTGACAGGGCCTTTAGGGAAGCAAATTATATTTCACATGGGAAAGTTTCTTCTGATCTGAGACTCATTTCAGAACTTGAAAAGCCACTGAATATTCTAAAGAAACTACATTTCTCAAAGTAATATTTTTTGTTTGTTCATTCTTTATTAATGATATAAAAGTTGCAGCTTTGTTGTGGATAAATAATGACAATAAGTTACCATTTTCTTTACCCATCGTATTGGGAGTTTGATCTTTGCTCTTTGATTTCGTGATGTCTCTTTGTAAGAATTCCATAAGAGAATTCAAGTTTAAGATATACAAACTTTATTGTGAAATCCTGTGCACGTGTAATGCATCTGGATTTCAATTTCAGTTTTTTCCCAGCCAAGTTTTTAACTATTACTTGCCAACAAGGATACAAAACAAGGATCCTGATTGCTAAAACATTTTTAAAAATAAAATTATTTGTTTACAAGTCAGTCATTGCAGCTAGCAATAGATGTCAAAGAACTATACGTACTTTGAGTTCTACATGAATTATAATGGAATTGTTTAGCTTTGTGAAACTAATTTTTGCTCATCCCTGCAATATGGATGAGGCTAGCAGTGTGTCAGTGTGTGACAATGGCATTACTTTCTAGGATTGTGGGTAAGTCAGATGTGATTCAGAAAAAGCTTTGGACCCTTCCCACCATGAGCACAATACCTCTCTGATGCTCATTAAAGCAGCTGCGTCTTTTTCAGGCTTTTGTGCAAACTGAAAGGTGCTACAGCTTTAATAGTCTCTTTAATGAATTGACTGTTTCTTAATGCAAAGAAGTTCCCAAGATGCAAAGCAGACATTCTGGATCATTTTTGATCCATATGCAGGGCCATAATTTCTTCTCTCCATACAAAATAGGTGACCACAAGGGTCATGATAAACTAAAGGCCTGTTGCTCTTCCTGAGGATTTTAAAAAATGCAATTTATTTAGATTATTGCTAATATTGTTGTCTTCTTGCTCCTTTGTTCTTGAGGGATAGCTTCTGTGGTTTCCATATAATCTGCTAAGACTTTATCCTGCTATTAATAGTTCTGCTGTTAAATACTATACTGAAAGTAATGGTTTCAGCCAGCTAGTTTCAGTGTTTAGATATTTGAAGTGAATCCATTATTTCTTTTTTTTTTGTTCCTCCTACCACCACTGGAGTTGAATAGCATTTGTGTAGATATATATATTTGTTTTCTGAGGTTTTCGCGGGTATTTGTACATGGATCTTTGATTATTCGGGTTTTCTCCCATGTAAAATTGGAAGTATCTAGGCAACGTTTCGATGAAGTCTCATTCATCATCTTCAGGCCTTGGATATTCGGGTTCAGCTCTGTCGCTTACTCTGAGAAGCACAGACGCTGAGTATAAACAAGCCTGAAGATGAAGTCGAATGAGACTTCATCGAAACGTTGCCTAGATACTTCCAATTAACACGCAGGAGAGAAACCCGAACACCAAAAGATCCATATATATATATATATATCTATATATACCTATATATATACTATAGTAATATATGACCTAGTATACTATACTATACTATATATATATATATATATATATACATATAACGTTTCAGCAGAATCTCACATCTGCCATCATCAGGCCTTCTGTATTGACTATGTATGTATAATACAGAAGCCATCAGAATGATGGCAGATGAGATTCTGAATGAAACATTGCTACAACTTTAAAGCACTACAATTGATGTGGATTAATACCCGAAAGGAAAGAATGAACAGCAAACATGTTAAAGTACCCGCGAAAACTTAAAAAAACATATATTATACTATATAATATATATATATATAATATATATATATATATATATATATACTGTGTGGGTGTGTGTTGTGTGTGTGGTGTGTGTGTAGTGTGTGTGTGGTGTGTGGTGTGTGTGTGTATGTGTGTGTGTATGTGTGTGTGGTGTGTTTTTAAAGCTTTCCGCGGGTACTTACATGTTGTGCTGTTCAGCTTCCCTTTCGGGTATTTGTTTTTTTTAAGGCTTTCGCGGGATAAATTAAGTGTGTGCTGTTCAGCTTCCTTCGGGATTATCCCACGTCATTCCAATACGCCACACACAACACCTGAAAGCAATTAGTATACAACGTTTCCAACGGAGAAACTCACAAAAACAGAAAAGATGTCGCTATCCAAAGGATTTCAATTTATGCCTAGGCACCCCAAAAAAATCCAGCAGAAATCCACATATGTGCAATAGAAATCAGCCATAACCCAAATTAAAATACAGAATGAAGCTGACAGAATTAACGACACCAGGTTACTCCACATCTTATTGCACAACGAAACCCCAAAAAATAATTTGCAAAAAGAATGGAGAATTCAGAGCGCTACAAACCCTGAAAAATGATAACAGCATAATAATACTCCCAGCAGACAAAGGAAATGCCACACAATGACGTGGGATAATACCCGAAGGAAGCTGAACAGCACATATATATAATTCTGACTTTCTAAAATGAACCATAGACAGAGGTCTTGCAATGTTAAGAGACATAATTGTATTCCCACCAAAACAAACACAAAAAAATCCACCCCTTATTTGAACTGTTTTTTGAATTGGCTTATTACTGAATTCTCTTTTAATTTACAGATATTTTGCCCGTATTTTCTGTTTACCCTTAACATAATGCTTCTATTGAACATTTCCCCAATATTGTAAATAGTTCTTCAGGATTGCCAACACATTTCACTAGCAGTTATTGGCATCTGGAGAGCTGCAGAAAAAAAAGCAGAAGTCAGTTAGTATGCAATTAAAACAAATCAGATTCTTGGCCTGTTACATTTTATTTGATTATTTGGCAACACATATAAAGTGTTGAGGATATAATTAAATTCATAGCAAACATCCAAATGTGTTTTCTTTCACTTTTATTATATTTTCATAGTTTTCCATGCAACTTGAGAAGCATAAAATATTTAATCTTGCTATTCTGTGGATTCATTTAAAATGCTTAAGACAGATTCAAAGCACATTGACATGTGAAAATATTAAAATCTAAAGTTCATATCCAAGCACATGAGACATATGACATTCTCAAAGAATGCCTTTTCTCTGTGTGGAATCTTTTATATATTGAATCAAACAAACTGTTCCAGGAAGTTGGCAGTCTCATTTATATTAGTTTGATCAGGTCATACTGTCGTTCTCAAAAAAATAATAATTTGAAGAAAATCATTTAGGCATGACACTAAGGAAATTTGTCAGGGAATTGTACAGCAGGTATCCAAGTAAAGTCAGAAATGCTCTGTGTTTCTGTATCTGTTTGTGTGTGTGCGTGCACATGTGTGTGCAGACAGTCAAACAAAGAGGAGCATCATGAGGTGAATCACAGAGCACCCAGGGCACCCAGAAGAAAGAGGCAGGGAAAAAGTGAAACTCCCCCTCCAAACCCACAACAACCAATCACAATGTATATTACCTAACGCAGGAGCCAGCATTCTCCAACCAATATACCCAACTATAAATGTATGTTCTGGCTCATTGCACAACCCTACTGCTCCAGCTACTAAATTTAAATATCTTAACATGACTCCCTATTTAAAAGTATTTGGATCTCCAGGTTTTGGAAATATACTCAAGTAAGTTTCTTCAGTGAGAGCAAATGCTAACTTTCCTAAACAAGAATTGTGGGATTAATTGTCTATTGAGTATATCCAGGAACATTTTGTAGGATGGAACACAAACTCAAAACGTTGGCCCCAACTATGCGATTGAAGTTTTATTCCTTTTTATGTGTATTATGTAAATTATTTTTAAAAAGGGGACAGGAATTCAATCACATGGTTGTGGTCACACACTTGACATATTTTTGTGACTTCTTTCTCCAGATTACTCTGGATAGATTGAAAAATATTATCAGGCCTGAAGAATGTTGCATTTTCAAGCTCCTTAGATTCCTATTCTTTGCAACTGGGATTGATCAGCAGCAAGTTTTGAGAGTTGTTTAGAAGACCTGTGATTTACAAGTAATCCTTGACTTATGACCACAATTGTTGAGGTAATTCCCCGTTAGGAGAATGAGCGCATACAGGGAGATGTAGTAAGAGTAATGTTGAATAAAACACACACAGCACACAGAAACAGTGTACAGTAAATGTAGGTTTTTACTTCCAATAAATGTTTAAGCACAGTCCAAGATAAGCATTCCAAGTCATTCACAGGTAAGGCAGTCAGTGTTCAGTTCAGGGATAATCCAATATCAAAGTCCAGTATCAAAAACAGTTCAGTAACAGACTTACATCAATTATCAGTAACAGTCATTCGGAGGAACGGCCACTCTCTCCAACAGAAGGAACAGAGAGTCACTGAGACTCACACACCCTAACAACCCAGGTTTCTGTCTCCATCTTATGGCCGTTTGAGAAACTACACCAATTACAGTTTTTGCATTTTCTTAAAGATATAGTATTAAAATGTCTACCTAGTTTATATATTTCCAACCCAAATAACTGTTAGATGACTTATATTCCTAACAACAATTGAGCCCAAAATTTCCATTCCTAAGCAAGACAGTTAAGTGACTTTTGCCCCATTTTACAATCTTGCTGGCACACAGTTGCTAAGTGGATGACTGCAATTGTTAAATTAGTAATATAATGGTTAAGTGAACCTGGATTCCCCATTGACTTTGCTTGTCAGAAGGTCACAAAAACTGATCACATAACCTCGGACACTGCAACTGTCATATGTACACTATATGCCAATTGCCAGATGTTCAAATTTTGATCACATGACCATGGATGCTGCAACTTTTTTAAAGTATGAAAACCAGTCATAGCCGTTGCAACTTGTGATTAATAAATGAATGGTTGTGAATCAAGGACTACCTGTATTGATTGTAATCTATGTTTTGTTTTCCTATTTTTTTAAACTTCTCATTTAGGAGTTCCAAAGCTTTCCTTAGTTTAAAAAGAATAAAATATTTTTTTAAAAATGAAATTAATAAGGAGCCATTTATTTATTATTCAGGTATTTTTATGTGTAGAAAGTTAGCACCCACACCTCTCCCAGAAAATTGAAATATCCTAGGAAATATTAAAAAGGCAGAATATTCCCCTAAAAGAGTAGAAACTCAGAAGCAGAAACTCATCTCAGAAGTAGAAGCTCACCCCATCTTTGTTATGGATGGGCCATTAAGGCCTGGGTCAGATACTTTACATAACAAAGATCTCCAGGTAAAGCTATAGCAATTGCTCAAAGCCCTTCAGTGCATCATCATCCAGCAAGCTCAACAAGCCTGGAACTCAGAACAGCCTACAGAGTTGCCCTGCATGGCCCATGGGAGTCTGACAACCAATTAAAACAAGTTTCAATTCAAATCCCAAAGAAGGTTTATAAAACCAGGCACTCTCAGCATATTAGCCCTTTTTTTGATCTCTTCCTTCATCCTTCTTTGGAGCTTCAATCCATATGGTCTTGCTGTCCACCATTAAACCTTCCAAACAGCCTCCATGGTTCCAGTGTCTTTTTCCCCACTTGGAACTGAACCCAGAAGGATATTTCTTCCAACAGATGGATCACCATGAGGTTACAAATATCCTTCAACAGAAAACATACTACCAGTCGGGTATTTAGAGCTCATCAGTGCACCCATGTGGGAAAGCTTTCAGTGGAGAATGTGACTTTCCACTTGATGAAAGATATATTTCTATGTCAAATGTAGCAAAAGGGTTACCATATTTTCCAGCTGCATTTTTTTTAGTTGACTAAAAAGAAAGAATATTTTCCTGGAAATCCTGGTTAAACATGGGAGCAAATCTCTTATAAATATTTCTATTCTGGAATTCATGTAGTATGTGAAAGTTTAGTTACACTTGTCCCAAGTCATTTTGGGAAGAAATATTTTATTATTATTATTGAGTGTAGAATTCATCTAGGAAATTGAGGAAAGTTTTGTAAAATGCTCCCCCCCCAACTTTAATTATTTTATTGATTCCTCAATATATTTATTTGAGAAGAACTGCTTCAGGATAATTCATTTTTGATTCATTGCATTTAGGATTGAAATGTTAATGTTGACTCGGTACCCTTTTTCCACAATCCAAAAGCATAGGATTGAAACAAAACAAACACCAACACCCTCACATTTGGTTTATTTTCAAATGAAGCACACCTGAGGGCTTATTATTTGTTCCTTGCAAGACACAATTAAAAAAAAAAAAAGAAATCCAGATGTTTTTTTTAAATCCTTTTATTCAATAGTACAAATTTTGAACTGTCTGTTTTTTAAACTCAGAGCATTCCATTGACATTGTCCATTCTCTGGAGACCCATGTAGCACTGCACTGCTCAAATAAAACAAATAAAACCCACGGCCCACTAGGAACTGGGCCACATAAGCGAGTGAAGGCCCATCCTCTCACACACAGGATCCAGATCAGAGGTAGTATTCAGCAGGTTCTGAGCAGTTCTGGAGAACTGGTAGCGGAAATTTTGAGTAGTTAAGAAAATTGGCAAATACCACTTCTGACTGGAGATCTTACACTATCCTTCCCCTACCATGCCCACAAAGCCACGCCCACAGAACCGGAAGTAAAACAATTGAATCCTACCACTGAACCAGGCAGCATACAAAACCACACACACACACCTGATCTGTGGAAATCTGCCCTCCACCAAACCGAACTCTGGCCCAAATGTTGGGAGCCACTGGTCTAGTCCAACCCCCTCCCCCAAGGCGGGAGTCCTGATACCATCTCAGGCAAATGATTATCCAATTGTTTATTGAAAACTTCCAACAATGGAACACTACAATTCCAGGATTTTGCTGTTCTCGTTATGATTTATTAAATTTTTATGCCAGCCATCCCCCCCACTCAGGGTGGTTTCTCATGGAAAGAATGTTGCTCCCCCTCTTCTGAAATTTCGCCAAGGCAAGGTAATAAATGTTGAGGTCAAGAATGAATAAAGTGTACCTTTTCCAATTCCAACTCCATTCTTCCCTAGCTTCTGTTCCACCACGCTATTTTGAAATTTGGATCCGTTGATGACTTCTTGGTCAACACCAATTGAAACTCTTAGACAAGGATTCAAAAAGCACCAAACTAGCTTGCATCCGCAAGACAAGTTTGACCTATGTTCTGCAGTGCTGGTTCTCTGACAATGTATATTTCCAGATCAGTCAAAACAGATCAAGGTATCAATCAAAGGAAAATCAGAATTTGACTACAATACATGTTTGTGCCTCGGAGTATGCCTGAAGCTGCTCTTTAGATCTGTTTTTCCTTTATGCACGTGGTTCCTTGACATATTCTAAGAAAGAATGATGAAGCAGAATTTCCTTCAGCAAAGCTTGTTTCATTTATGAGAGTGCTGAAATATTTGCAGCCAGGTAGAAATGTCCCTGTGGCATTTCTCCAAAGTTTCAAGAAGACCTAATATAAGATAAATTGTGGACATTTTCTCTTGTCAGTACAATTGTTCTCTGTATATGTGCATGCACTTCCCTAGCCAAATTTATTTTCATAAAGATTGGATATCTATACTTTAATTAGCAAAAGGAGATTCCTGTAGCAATACTTAAAAATGGGAATTGGCACTATTCAGATTTGACTAATTTTAATGCTTGAATATTTGCCTCTAACTTTCTACCTACTTCATCACTGCATATTGGGACATGTGTCAGTGACTCAACATCCCTGCCAGAAGGCAGATTCTTCCTACAAAGGAGATATTCTGAATTTAGTTTTGAGAACTGCTATCAGGGAGAAGTCAAACTTCATTAGCATGAAAGCCCTGGGGTACCCTTAAACTGCCAATTGCTCAAGGTACTTAACTGATTGAAAATTGAAGTTCTTAGACCTTCCCTTAGGGATTTTCTATTGAGAATCCTTTATTTAAGCTTTGCATAACCTACTTGTAGTCCAAAGATAGAAATATCCTTCAAAGAATCATCTCCGTGTGGAATCTGTCACTGAAGCCCTATTTTAGGAAGACTGATAGTCATGATACTCTATGCATTAGAGGGCTCTTATGTCAGAAAAATTCATTTTACCCAATAATTGAATCCCATCCTGCATTTAATTTATTAGCCCCCTTCCATATGAATGGCCTTACTAGAAATGCATTGTGCAATCTAAAATAAACTTTCTTAGAAGTTTGGATTGAACTGCCTCAAATTTAGTGTATTTAGAGGTGCACAGACAAAACTGGGTCCCACAGAGATGATGCAAATGCCTTGATTGCCAATAATTTTGCTGTGATGAAAAGTATTTACACTAATTAGTACAGGTAGTCCTTGACTTACAATCACAACTTAGCCCAAGATTTCCATTGCTAAGGAAGACTATCATTATATGAATTTTGCCCCGTTTTTTGCCACAATTGTTGAATGAATCACTGCAGTTGTTAAGTTAGTAATATGGTTGTTCCGTGAATCTGGTTTCCCTAACTTACAGAAGGCCGCAAAAGGTGATCACATGACCCCGGACATGATAACCATTATAAATACATGTGCCAAACATCTGAATTTTGATCATGGGGATGCTGCATCAGTAATAGGCGTGAAGACAGGCCATTAGTCATTTTTTTCAGTGATGCTGTGACTTCAAATGGTCATAAAACAAATGGTTATGAGTCTAGGACTTTCTATATTGGAAAGATGTGTGATACCCAGTCAGGTATCTGAAATAATTCAGTGGGACACTCTCTCTCTCTCTCTCTCTCTCTTTCTCTTTTCTTTCTCTTCTCTCTCTCTTTCACTCACACACACACACACACACATTCTCCAGCTTCAGCACCAAGCCCCTCAAAAATGGGGAAATGACAAATGCAAATAGCTGTTCTAATAAGTCAGGTTTGGTTGGACCAGGTGATCCTGTAAGGTATTCAGATGACAAGGCATATGGGCCTTTATAGCCAATACCAGCATCTCTTCTACTGGAACCCAATCAGGACTCACTGAATTGATGTTATATATGAGAGCCAGTAACAGAGGTTGCCATACTGCAGACTAGTGACACTATCCAGGTTGTCTTTAAAGGCAGTTGCCTGTTACTGCAACAAGTTACTGTATCTTGGTGGTAATGAAGACCTGAGTTATGGTAACCTAGTCCTCTTGCCCCAGGAAAAGCTACAGCTACCACACTAACTGAAACTATGCATAAGCCCATCTGTTGATGGTTTCACTGGTCTGATCACTCAGGAGCTATTCGTGAAGAAGAACCCCCAAATTGTTGGCCTAATCTTTCATGCAGTAGTGGCTACCCATGAAGAATCAACCCTGGTGGACAACCAGCAACTTTCTCTGCATTACATTTGCACCCCATTTAAATAAGTAGCAGGATAAATCTTGGTACACTCCTTTGCCAAGTTTGAACTATCAGTTGTTCCATAATTTGTTTTAACCATTGCTTCATGGTCATACTACAGATTCTTCAACAGGCAGATAAAGGAAACTTTTATACCCATATTTAAAAAGAGCCATCCACAATTTGTTATTTCTAACAGTCAAAAGTGTTTGTAAAAATTAGGAAAGCAAAAACAACTATTTTTCACTCCTTGCCTTTTCCATTATTCCATAGATATTAGAAATTTGATCTGGGATGTCACCTCTGCATCTAGTTTGCTAAGGCGTGCATTCTTGTTTCTTGTGTTGTGCTGGATTGCAAAATCTTGACTACAATATTATCTTAGTAGTATGTAAGAAAAAATTAGGGCGTATCAAAATTTTCAATTTTCAATTCCCAAACATAGAAGTGTTCAAACGTTATGATATGTCTTGGGGATTGTAAAGATATTTTGGCTACTTTAATATAATTTAGATGTGCTTGGTAAATAACTACATAAATATCATAACTTTTTAACACTTTGTTTAATTTTGTAAGATAAGTGCAGTGATTTGTCCATTTAGGCATTCTTTAGCACTGTTCTTTTGTGTTTTGGAATATAAGTGAATTCTCCCATGAGCTGTTCAGAGCATCCAGTAGTGGGAGGTGCTTCAGTCTCTGCATTCATCGGCTGAGCTTGATTTGGGGAACGCTCCTCCTCCTCCACATGACTCCTCCTCAGCATTCCCCAGTTTTTGCTCAGCTTCGTGTGAGACAGGCAGTGCTTTCGATGCTTCCTTGACCGAAACAGGAATCTTAGTTCGTGAACAGCAGGTTTGATTNAACAGCAGGTTTGATTGTAATTCAGTTTTGTCTTTAGCCTTCTTTCCAGTCTTTAATTAGCCTGACAGTTCTGTTTAGGGGAAACGCAGTTTGCGCCCCCCAAAAAGGCAGCGGGAGGTTTTTGGCGCTGCTCTGCACCACCTCCCCACAGCCAATTCAATTACCTCTGCCAGTTTGGTTGCTGCTGTGCCTTTAATTCCGTTTCTTTGCCAGCGGCTTGATTTTTTGTTTTTGTTTTTTTTAAAAAACAAGTCGTATCACCTTTACCCCCTCTCCGAATGCCGTTCCTTCAGTGGGGAAATTAATTAGTGTTAATTTCCCTTTTTTTTCTGCCGTTACATTAATTTGAGAGCTCCAGCTTCATTTGCAAGGTGGGAAGCTGCCGCTGAGAAGCGCATGAAAAACTTTAACTGCTGGAGGCCATCTTGAGTGCCACGTCGTGGCTGCTTGCCTTGTCTGCCTTTCCTGAGCTGTTTGAGGTATTTCTGCTCGAAGCAGCAGGATCCCTCCAGGATCCTGCCTTATTCTCACAGTCTTATTCTCAGTGGCACAGCAGCAAGCACCGAGGCCAGTGTCCGCCTGTGCATGGAAGCTGCTGAAGGCCCTTACAGTCTTCAACCCGGGCCTTAGGAGTTCGCTATTTGGCTAATTGGATTATACATTAATCTTGGTTGTTCTCTTATTAATATTGGAATATCTATATATCACTACTCATAGGAGCAATTCCAAACGCAATTATAGCAATAATATTATAATAATTGTTACAATTATAATAACCACTCATGGTAAACTATTTGACAGTTTCATATTTTAATTTTGATAAAACATTATTACTGAGGTATGACTCATTTTATATATATATAGAGACACCAAAAAAAATAAAATAAAAGGGGGCAATAAGAACTTTATCAGGGCAACCGTTCTTGACTAAATTGGACCCTGGGCACACCAACCGCCTTGTCTACAATTTATATTCAATTGCTGTTATTCTAATTTTGATCAAAATGGCAGATGGTAGCACCTCTCAGGCCCCTTGCTTGAAGGCAAAAGCCAAATCAAAACACAGTGGAAATTCAAAAAAAAAAATCAAAGCCTCAGAAAGGGATGCCTAAGGCGCATAAGCCTTACAAAAGCAAATAGACAGGCATATTCGAGAGTCCACACTGTATCACAGGGTGCCTCCTCTTCCAGCCCGTCAGTTTCTTCCACCCTCTTCCTAGATCTTTTCTTTCATCCAGGCGCAGCTTGACTCCAGAAGGACAACAGGTCCAAGTGTCTGGAACACCAACCAGACAGGCTCCTGAAGCACATTCACTCCGAGACAGCCATGGTCCTCGCCAGGGTGACAGTTTCATTGAGGAGGTCCAGAAAGGATGAGAAGCCTGGATGCAGCTGGCTATTCACCAAGGGATTGCAGCGGGGCTCCAACATGCTGTAATGTCCAGACCTTACCCTGTGGCTACCGACCAAGAGTCCAACCGTGAGGTAACTGACCAAGGTCGGAGCAACACCAGACCCAGGACATTTACAGGCGAGACCCCCTCCAAGGGTGGAGGAAGGAGGAGAGGAGAGGAAAGTAGATCAAATCATGCAAATGGCGCAGTCTGAATTGGGATCAATGCACGATAGCGAGCCCCTGTCAGAGGCAGACCCTTAGAAAGGGGAAATGTCTGAGGATGAAGGTCTTATTCCTGACCAGCCTGTTTTACAGGCTTATTCCGCCACAGTTTTCAATCCTATCTTGTTTAAGGCAAAGAAACATTGCAGGCCTAAACAAGCCAAAACCATCTGACACACCTAACCCTTCAGCGGGAGGACCAGAGGACATGATCTTCAACCAAATCGGTAGTTTGAAGCAGAGGTAATTCCATGTTCCACCATATTTTCGGACCTGGTGGCAGAAGCAGTGGGCTCTGCGTCAGCAGTGTAACACCTCCCAACTGGACATGATAGGAATTATTTCAACTTGGACTGATTTTGCAAAGTTACTGAGTACTCCGAGGTAGAATGAACCTATGGTAGCTTTAGCATCCCCTCTATTCTCAGTGAGGCGCTGGAGCCGTTAAAGCTGGGAGGAAAACGGGTTCGAGCTAGCCTACGCAGAGCTCATCAGTCTGATGCGTGCGGCTATCAGATCAGTCACGGCCGGTCTTTCTTCACACGGTCATCTCTTAGATGGCTTTGTCTTTTGAAACAACACGTTCATCTTCTTACATTACGATGCAACCAAGATTTTGCAAAACTTACAGCAGCTGCTGAACTTTTCTGCCCATGCTACCTATCACGCAGTCAGTTTTCAGCAAAGGCCATTACGTCACATGTCACAGCGTGTTCGCTTGCTATGGTTAAGAGAATGGCAAGCACTTCAACACAAATCCAAGCTGGCCTCATCTCCATTATGGGAGATAGATTGTTTGACCTTCCTGGATCCGTTTACTCTCAAACAACGCAACAAGAAGAAAATTTCCCTTCCTTTTTCAGAAGTCAATCCTAGAAGCCCCCAGTCCTTTTGGAGGGGATCCTTTGATCCTTCTATCCAGGGAATCTTCTCTTCCAGATTACCAGAGACCCCCAGCAGTTAGACAGGACAACAACAGAGATAGGTCCACTCAGTGGACAGAAGGGGTGGTCAATCCAAAAGATCCTTTCAGGAGCAGGGAACAGGTCCTTCCAAGCGACACCAGATTAACTCCTGGGACCAATCCCCATTGGCAGACGCCTTAAGTTATTCGTGACCAATGGGACTCCTCTACCTCTGTCGCCTGGGTCAGAGATACGATTAGATTCGGCCTCGCGCTGGAATTTAGATCCACTTCCCCAGATTCCTTTAGTTATATCCCTCCTTCCAGAGACCCGGTCAACGTAATCTCATGGATTCTGCTATCCAACACATCTACTGGATATACGAGCCATGGAACAGTAGCTACCAAAAATTGAGGGCAAGGTTTTTTATTCACTTTTTGTTGTGCCCAAAATTCGGGTTGGATGGGTGAGAAGCGATAGTTAGATTTGAAAATATCTCAACCGTTTCTTAGTATATCCGCAAATTTAAATGCATACTCCTATCAATATTTATTGGGCATCAGGAAAGGGGAGTGCTCACATCCATAGATTGGACAGTCCGCATACCTGCACATTGCTATTCCGGCCTTCCCCATTATAAGTTCAGAGATTCTGCTACAATAACCACTATTTGAATATGTGGCCCTTCCATTCGGATTAGCCTCTGTCGCTCACGGCACCTTCAGCGCGAGTCCTCACAGTGCGCGAGCTGCCCCCACTCAGTGAAAGAAGTCCTGTACGCCCTCCATTATTATCTTGTACGATATTTTTGATGTATTATCTTCCCCATCATGGCAGTCTACTAGACACTCAGAACACATTACATCCATCTAGCAAGAAGCATGCTTCTTATATAATTGAAGAAGAGTCCAATGAATACCATTCGACTCAATATATATGCCATATTAGGGTGGGCTGTAGGTGGAAGGCAAGTTTTATCTGTCCACAGATAGACACAACAAGACATCTAGCAAAATGTTTGAAATATCAAGTCTGCTTAAGTAGGGTGTTCGCTTACATGGATCTATGCAAAATATGTATGGCTAAAATTATTCCATGTATTTCTAATTATTCGCTTCGGCCTGCCTCCAACAGGATCCCTCCAGTGGTTCCTGCTATCCGTTACGAGCGATCCCGGCCGAAGCTAACTCCAAACACAAAATCAGGTTCCACCAAGGTTCTCATATCTCTCCGCCGTGGTTGGTCCAAACCGGTTACACGAGAAGCTGTCTTCAAGGATCCTGAAAAGGCCCACCAATCACCACAAAATGCCAGTCTTTCAGATGAGGAGCTCACGTCCATTGCTCACAACCACCGGCGATGTCCGACATAGGAAGCAGTGTCAGCTAATACATGGCTGCGAACTCTCACGCCGAGTAGCACTCTTGCCACTCTCGCAACTTCTTCCCAGGTACAGTCAGCACATACTCTGATAACTGACAGACAATGTAACAGCCTAAAGCTCACAGTAAACTAAGCAGAGTGGTACTACAATCGAAGCAGCTAATGCGGGAAGTGGATGTGCACTGTTTCGCTGTAGCGGAAGAACTAAAACTGTCCCAATCAGAAGCCCAGAACACAGTCGGGTCTGTGAAGTACACAGCAGACTCGCTAAGCCAGGGCCACGCATAGAATCAATCGGTGGGCCTCATCCCACCCTTGTATCAAAAGCGGCAGCGGATCACTATTGGTCAGCTGGTAGGTGGAAACCTATTGCTCTCCCGCTTCTCAAGCACTTAGCTTCCTTGAGGATTCTTCTGTTCCAGGGTGAGGCACATCCGAAGGTGGAGAATTTTCAACTTGCTTCAGCGCATGCATTGCGCGCGCGGGCCCTGTATCGCATTACCCGTCGCACTTTACGCTGGTTTCCCAAAGTCATCCAGTATGGTTACTAGGGATGAGGACGAGTATACTTCTCTCAATGGCGCCTTCATATGCGCCAATATGCCATGGTTCGCAGCCTACACCAGTCTCTCAGGTAGCACCCGAGATTCGAGATCTGTGAGAACTCATTAATTCCGTGTCCACCCTGTAACAGTGCCAGCGACCACTTAAACTCAAGTGTACCCAATCTTGAGTTGCTATGTCAGACAGAGAGCAGTCTTAACATACAGCAGTTTACCTTCCGAGGAGTCGAGTTCTACAGTGCCATCTAGTGTCCTGAGGAGGCTGGTTTAACAGAAATTATGCCAACGCAGCAGTGGTACGTCATTGCATATCCTAAGGCCCGCACAGCCCTCAACCTTGATAAGCGCCATCCACCTGCAGAGTCAGCTACACAGTTCTGATCCACAAATGTGTAGTAACGCTTCAAATTGATCCTCCTGCCTCCCCTCTGTCACTCAGACTCTAGAGTTTTTCAGAATTAGGAACAATTGAGTAAGAAAGTTCGTCACCTAATAAGTTAAAAAGCCCTGTCTGCGTAGCGGCACGCTTTCGCAATCATCTCACTCCACGAGGGCCTCAGTTCTCTTTTCAACATCATCCCTACGTCTAAAGGTCTTTCCTTCAAGGACCACCAATTTTGCCCTCCAGCAATGCAACCGTTATCCCCAACTGCTGGGCCTTAAACAAAGTCCTTTGTTGCTTCTGGCACTTAAATTGAGTCTTTTCGAACCTTTTTGAAAAACGTCAAAGTCTCCAATTTTTCACGATACAAAGTAGTTTTCCTTCGTATGATCGCCTCGCTCGGTCCGTATCTCGGAAAATTGCACAGCTTGTCTGTCAGACAGAGCATCTCTGCTTTTTCATGCTCTGATCAAGTGGTCCTTCGTCCCCAATCCAACAATTTATGCCCAAACGTCAATTCATGCTAGTAACCTAAGACCTTCTTATTTTCTTCACAGTTTTGCCAACCAATACTTAGTCTAGCAAGGACCATAATAAGCGAGTGATGCTATGCTCTGTTAACATATTCATTTAAGCGGCTTTCAGACCATCTACAGGCATGTGAATGGAATAGTACATGCTAAGATCTCTTATCGTGTATTCCGCATGCTCACTGTGACATCCTAGTACAAGTGTACGCGGCTTTATCATGGACGAAAATCACAGAGGCTTGTATTTGTGGCTTATCTGGGTTTAGGCTAACATACCATGACAGGCCGTTGGTTATGGCTGCAATGGTAAAAACATATCAGACTCAATATCTCTGCAGGTTGCCTTGGGCATAAACAAAGCTGATTCAACACGGAGTGCGAGCAACTTCAGCAGCATGGGCCACATTAGGCATCAATAAGTGAGAATCTGTCGGGCGCGGTTTGGGCTTCCCCATCGCCCTTCATTTAGACATATAAGAATTGATGTGTTTTTCCTCGGCTGAGGCTTCCTTTTGGCAGAAGAGTTCTGCAATGGTCCATAGGCCAGGAAGAGATTCCAGACCAGACGGAGTCCCTCCCATAGGAAGACCAAGCTTTGGTATGTCCCACTACTGGATGCTCTGAACAGCTCATAGGAGAAAGGCATTGGTACTTACCTGACACGCCCGTTCTCTTATGAGCTGTGTGAAGAGCATCCATACCCACACCTTTTTCCGTCTGGTGGAGTCCTGTTTTGGCCAATGAACTTTTTAGAACATGAGGATGAGAGTGCTTATTTCTCTCGTCTTCACCAAAACTGGGGAATGCTGAGGATCACGTGCTTGTGAGAGGAGGAGGGATGCGTTCACCAAATCAAGCTAGGCCCTAACAAATCAAGCTCAGCCTATGAATGCAGAGACTGAAGCACCTCCCACTACTGGATGCTCTTCACAACTCAAAGAGAACGGGCGTGTCAGGTAAGTACCAACGCCCTTTCCCCCCCAGTTCCTTGGTCACTGCTATATTCTCCATACCTAATTACAAATTGCTTTACTTTAGTTGTAAGATTTTGCACCACTTTAGTTGTAAGATTTTAAATAATCCTTCAGAAGTTCATGAACTCCTGCAACTTCTTTCATTTCACTTTCCAGAATTTTTGGTTTTAGTTCAAAAAATTTGTAAATATCAGTTTTGGAGCCTTTTTCTTTCAGTTCTTCTCTATATTTGTTTTATCTTTTTGTTTCTTCTTTCTCTGATAGATCTTTGTCTCCTTCTAGATTTGTCTTTTATATTCATATTCCCCCTACCCCACCCCTGTGGATAAAATACATTTTGTGCCCAACTTTGCACAACAAGTTCCTTTGATTTCTGTAATTTTCTTGAATAAAACTCCTATTGTTTCCATTTGATTGTTAACCTCAATTTCTTTTATTGCTTCTTTTAAATATAGCTTATCTCTTGCTGAAATCATACTTCCTGCAATCGAGTTTGGAGTGGTTTACATTTAGTTTATATCTGTTGTGCACTCTAGTGGTGTTGTTGTTAAATCTGAAATATTCATTAACATTGTTGCAATAATTTGTCCATGTGATCTTTCCTCCTTACTCTGAGGGTTACCACTTCAGTGGCAGTGCCTTGTTTATTAAACAGGATTGGAATGGTTGATTATGTGCCATCATTGGTGCTGATTCTTAGAAACCACATAGATATTCTCCAAGACCATCAGTTCTTCGGTTCTTCCAAAGTACACCCATTGCCACTGAACTAAATCCATTCATCTTGCTTGAAAGATTAGGATGTGAAAAACACAGTGGCGAAGAAACATATGCTAAATATGTTTAGACTCCTGAAAAAGTTGGACAAAATGAGTTAGCTTTGTAAAGACAGAATGTCAATGAACCACACAGAATGAGCTTACACTGCACTACTGCAGTATTCTGCTTCTCAGAATTGTAATAGCTCTTGTCGTCTGGGCTGCTATTGAGCAGGAAATGAATGAAATATCGAAACTCCAAGCAGAACAAAATGGAGACCAGATCAATCTTTCCCAACTTGATGTGCTCTACATGGGCTGGACTACAACTATGTTCATCCCCAGCCAGCACGAGAGAAGCTGTAACTCTTTAAAGTTTTTGGGAACATCAATTAGGAATGAATGGACTAGACAAAAGTTTAGTCCAATCAAAGGAATAGCCACCAAAGCAACACATGTTTTTACTTAAAACAACAATAACAACCAAAAAAATGCTAGTATTATGTAAGAGTCCTAGAGACTGACCTGTTCCAAGAAACAATCAAAAGCAGTTTGTTTTCTGAAACTCAGACCTTAAACTAATTACAGATTCCATGTTAAATTCCTCAACATTAATTGCATATCCTATCTCCCACTAAACTGCCTACAGTCATTCACTTTGCAAAGTTTTCAAAGGAATTCAGGTCAATCTCTGGGACTCTTACATAATGTCCAATTTTTTCAGGAGTCTAAACATATTTCTTCGCCACTGTGTTTTTCACATCCTAATCTTTCAAGCAAGATGAATGGATTTAGTTCAATGGCAATGGGCGTACTGTTGGAAGAACTGAAGGTCTTGGAGAATATCTATGTGGTTTCTAAGAATCAGCACCAATGATGTCACATAATCAACCGTTCAAAAGCTGTTTAATAAACAAGGTTGAAGTGGTAACCCTAAGAGTAAGGAGGAAAGATCACATGGCCAAATTATTGCAACAATGTTGATGAATATTTCAGCTTTAACAACAACAACACTAGAGCTCACAACAGATATAAACTAAATATAAACCACTCCAAACTCGATTGCAGGAAGTATGATTTCAGCAACAGAGTGGTCCATGTCTGGAACTCATTACCTGATTCTGTTGTCACTTGGTCAAACCCCCACTCCTTTACCCTCAAACTAACCTCTATTAACCTCACCCCATTCCTAAGAGGTCTATAAGGGGCGTGCATAAGCACACAATCATGCTACCATCCCTGTCCTATTGTCCCCAATTATTAGTTCCTATTTCTTGTATTTAAACTTATGTTTATTCTTGTTTCTGTTATATTGTAAGCTTTTGACAAATAAAAATAAATAAATAAAAACAAAAATTTATTGATATTCAATGCCACACAGACTGGAAAGAAAGAAAATAGCAAAGTACCTTAGTGTTTTCATGCGCATGGTCCATTGCTAAGAAAAATACCTTATCAACCTCCCTGACTTGACACTGAGAGGGAGATATAAAGTGGTCAAGCCAATATTCTCTTTGTAAGGCATTTTTGAACCTGAGAGGAGGGGGAAGATGGAGGGTGAAGGGAGGGTCCCATGAAGAAAACTGCCCATATTCTGCATAGCTGTGGCAGCTTTAAAATCAGCTTCGGGGCAAATTCACTTGCATTGCATATGAGCCAGAAGTAAATCAATTTAGTAGCTAAAGAGAAATGATGGCATAGGATCAAGGGGACTAGTACAAATACCTCTTATGGAAGTGCTGTAATAAATATTTAATTGCTTTATTGAACTGAATCATTGAAGTTAGGTCTACAGAGGCCTTGGGACTAGTAGCCATGCCCCATGTTCTCTAACCTTGTCAGTTTTCAAGTGGTCTGCTGTATAGTTAATTAACTTCTACCTCCATTCTAGCTTCAGCTGCAGTATTAATGTTTTGCCCCATTAATGCTGTAATTGCAAGGCAGGCATTATCTCATTGGCTGGAGTTCTCACTTCATCCTAACTTCTGAGTCCTATGAACTTCTCACTTGCCTAGTGAAAAGACTGTGGTTGTCACCATTTCTTATGAAGACTTATAAAGTCAAAGGGGCAGAGCTCCTTGCTACCCTTTACGTGGACATAATAATATTATTTATTTTTATTTTATTTAGTTATATTCTGCCTTTATTATTTTTACAAATAACTCAAGGTAATGAACATGCGTAATGCTCCTTCCTCCTCCTCCTCCTATTTTCCACGCAACAAACACTCTTTGAGGTGGGTTGGGCTAAAATAGGGCAACTGGCTCAAGATCACCCAGGCAGCTTTTATGGCTACGGTGGAAGTAGAATTCCTAGTCTCCCATTTTTTAGCCTGATGCTTTAATGAACAAAGAAGATAGCCGTTGAAGTTTCTGACATTTTGAGAGGCAAAGCTGGTGGCTTTATGAAAGTACTCTGAGAGATGGTGGGAAAAGTGACATTGCTATTTGAATTACTTATAATTTTAGGGATTGTTTTTATGCCCATGATGACCCAGGGTATTATTGCCCTTAAATTTCTGTTGCTGTTTGATTCTTAACATGGCAGGAATGATGAACTGTCTTTGACAATATAGTATACAAGCAACTGTTGTGATTCTCAGCTTGGTCATTGCCCTCTCAGGTTTTCCATAGAATGTGAAAAGTACAATTTGCAGTCTTCAAAGCCATATTTGGAGAACATTAGTGGTGGGATTCAAAAAAATTTACCACCTGTTCTGTGGGCGTGGCTTGGTGGGCATGGCAAGGGAAGGTTATTGCAAAATCCCATTCCCTCCCCATCCCGCTAACCTGCTTTCCAGCTCCGTTCTCCTGTGCAGGGCAACAAAACAAAATCCAGCTTATCAGTTGGAACTCAGGAGGCAGAGCAGAGATGGGGTTGGCGGGGCCAGTCAGAGGTGGTATTTGCCGATTCTCCAAACTACTCAAAATTTCCACTACCGGTTCTCCAGAACTGGTCAGAACCTGCTGAATGCCACCTCTGGAGAACACCATTTAGAAGCAGCTCTGTACCCCCCAAGGTGCAGCATATTTTCTTTGTAGACAAATCACAAGGAAGATTATCATTGTAATCTTCTCTCAAACGCATGAGAAATTGTTTAACAAGGGGCTCATTGAAACGGCTGTATCTCAAAAAATCTAGGGCAACTTTTGAAGGTTGAACTACTCCAGTGTTGCATAGTTGCACTAATCTACAAGGTTTAGAATGTTTATCCCAGTAAGTTATTTTAATAAAGCCCATGTCACACCGAACCAACGGATGCAAAGAGGATGTAAAACGGACAAAAAAACTTGCCATCTGTTCGAAAACGACTTTGCCGTCCTCTCTATCCGTCCAGCATCCTTTATTTGACGTTTAATCTGCCCGAAAGTTTGGGCTGCCTAAAACTTTTGCACGGAAAATGTATAGTTCATCCGTTCTGCATCCGCTACGCATCTTCTGCATCCGTTACGCATGCGCTATATCTCGCTAGGCTCCGCTGCGCATCCGCGCAACTCGCATCGCGGACGCAGGAGAAGCAGAACGACACAGAACAGATGCGAACGGATGCAAACGGATGCAAGCGGAAACAAAGTGTTTAAAACGGAAAAAACGTTCGCAGAGGGACCTATCTCGGATATTAAGGAGTCTAGAGGATGCCTAGAGGATGCTAGAGGATGCAAAGGGACACGTATACTGCCTATAAAAAGGTGGAGCAACTCGTCTGCATCTCACTTTCGAGACCAGCAGACCTCTGCAGCCTTCGTCTGACTCTCCTCTTCCACAGCATCCAGTCATGTCCACCGTTGATTGTGACAAAGTCCTTTTGGCAGCCACCATCCTTCTGCAGACAGTGCGAACCATACCAGGCTCTGTGAAATCTCCTACGGGAAGAAAAGGAGACACCCAAAAAAAGCTGGGGTCCAAAGATGTTCGCCAGAAGAGCAAAGGACGGACTGTACAACAAGCTGAATGGTGGACGCTCAGGAGCGAAGACACTCGTGCGTTTCCAGAACTTATGACAGAAGTTGTGCAGCGCCTGAGCACCCAGGTTACCAAAACAAACACCATCCCCAGCCCCTGGAACCTGCGCTCAAGGTGGCGCTCACTCTGCGCCATCTGCCTCAGGGACCCCTAAGGAGCATGCAGTACGCTGGAGGGGCCACCAGCACCATCAGCTTTGTTGTCAGAGAGTGGTGGCAGGCCATCATCAAAGAATAATCAAGGAGGAGCTCCTCCAGTGCCCGCTCCACTGAAGAGGATGGAAGAAAGTTGCAGAGCATGGTATCAGAGGTGGTAACTTCCCCTCAACCGTTGAAGCATAGATGGAAGCACGTGGCCGCAAGCGCCAGCCCAATCCGGGTCACTTATTACAACACAAAGGGCTTCTTCAGCATCATCCTCTTCGCCCATGCGTCCGATGCTGACTACAAGTCATGTGAATCGATGCTTCAGGCAACGGAGCCATCTGTCAGATGCCCAGGTAAAACGCCAGTCACTCAAGAGGGGCTGGAAAGCCACCCGTCATTGTGGCTTGACCCAGATCGCAGACCCGCTGCCCAACCGACATGCAAGATGTGCCGCTACTTCCTGTTCTGAGATGAACGCCTTTCCTCAGAACCTATCCGTCATGAATACCTCACCCGTGAAGAAGAGATCTTCCAACTACATGGCTGTTCAGCGCAAGACGGGTGGTGGAGAACGCCTTTTGGCACCTGGCCAACAGGTTCCGTACTCTCACAAACTGCAGCATCAAGCCCAGACCTTGAGGCAGGATCCGTGGAACTGCATGCATCCTGACAAATTCATGCCACTTCCGCTACCCAGTTGTTGCAGACAGCTTGTGGCCGTCCCACAAGGCAATGGGACATGGAGCCTGTGAATGGTACGCAGGCAAAACTGATACGACACTCTGAGAGTCAAGGCCCAAAGAGCTCACGTAGGCAAAGAAGCAGCGCAACCTCCTGAAACACTGGTGCAACTTCCGCCATCTTGGAGCAGGGTGGAGGGCAAGACAGAGATGATAAATCTTAAGGATGCTTCCTTCAGCCTGTCTCATCACACGGATGAGATTGGGGCCATGTTAGTTTGGTTGCCTACAATGGAACAGCGGCGTTTATAAAGAGTTGTTATGTTGACCATTGTGGTATTTATTACATTTTATTGATAATGAAGGGCCCATAGGTGTGGCACCTGGGAGGGTGGACCATACAGTCCCACTATGGCTTGCACTGGAGGGTTACTATCCCAGCTACTAACCCACACAGGCTATTACCATTGCCCAAAGTATCCTGCCATCACTCTATTCTTAACCTCCCAGCCACAAGCATGCAAAGGCTTAAACGATTTTCTAAAAGTCTTCCACCAAGACTTATAAAAAAAAGAATGAAGCAAGTGAGTGAATCAAGAAATAGACTTTATTAACAAGAGCTATAAACAAAAAAATGAGTCTCTGGCATCCTCTTGGTCGCTCAGTCTCAGGGGTGAAGTGGTGCAAGGTCTGTGGAGGTGGCTGGTGCTGGAGTGCTTGTCATTGCAGCTCCCCAGAAGCAGAAGCAGGCGAAGCCGCGCAGCCCCATAAGAGCGAGCCGTGCTGCAGAAGCCCGCACAACCAAGTGAGGGCCGGGGGGGTGGGATGTAGCCTGTCCCTCCTGCAAGGGCTTGCGCAATGGCTGAGGCTACTGTGCTTCAGCATGGTGTGGGGTTGCTGCGGCAGGGAGGGTAGCAGCAAGGCTGGCAGGCAGCACATCAGCAGGGCAGGCAAGGCAGCCAATCCTTCCGGCAGAGTCTTTCCTCTGAATGCGACCCTGCTTCGAGCTGCTTCCATATATCCGCGGGCTGACGCAATGCACCCCCGCATGCGCATTAAAGCCAGGCATCCGCTAGGCTTTCCGCTGTGCTCTGCTTCATCTGCTCTGCAATAACGTATCTGCATGCCGCTATATTCTGTTCCGCGTCCGTTGCGGAGCCCCCCGGAGCCCTGCGATGCGCCATTCCTCCTCGCTGGCTTCGCTGCAGCCGCCTCGTCCTCCCCGCATCCTGTGTAATCTGCTCCGTGTTGCAAATTCTTTTGGCCGCCTTTTGAGAGCGATAAAACGGATGGAACATTTTGCTCCGTCCGCAGTGTCCTGTTTTCGCATCGCGTTGGCAGTGTGACATAGGGCTAAGAATTTGCTTAGCTTTATTGATGATCTGTAGATCCTTTATGAGGTGTCTTATTTCCTAAATATTTCTAAAAGCCGACCTCTAACTGAACGGGGGGCTGACTCAGCATGTTCCGTGGGGATTTGTGGGATTCAACACCCCCCCCCCACACACCCACACAGATGGAGAGAGACTCATCAAATTCTTGGATGCTGAAATAAATTTAATGGTTGGCAGCTCTGTTTTCCTTATCAATTACAAATAAATAGTTTCCCATGAACAAATGCGGTCACCCCAGGGATTCAAGCAGTATCTGTGAATAGCATACTCAGGTGAAAAGAAGATTGTGGTTAAATGAACTATGATACCAAATTAACCCAATTGCTTCAGTTTGCACAATAATGTGAACTATATGCTAATAGTACAAGATGAAGCTGTACAAAATACAGAGTTGCCCCAAGTTAAAAGGCTGTGTTCCGACTGTCCTTCAGCTGGTAGAAAACTGTTCCCTCTCCTGGTTCTGACTGACTGTCAATAGTGCTTACTCTTATCATACACATCCTATATATGATAAGCAAAGTCATTAGTGGATCACTTCAACTTTGCAGTCCTCTTTCCCTCTTCTGGATATCACCAGCAATGGGGAAAACAGCCATCAATAATTGCTTTGCAGCAGGAATGGCTCAGATCCGGCATAATGTTTGCTGAGTGAAGTTTAAAACCTTAGCACAGGGATTAGAGTAATAAAGGCAACCAAAGATTGAGCAGCATTTTGATGTAGAATTTATCTCCCCCCTTTTTTCCCCTCCGAGGATATAGGCAACAAATGCCAATTTCCAGATTCTTCCACAAACTGTTTAGGAGGCATGGAAAGGGTACCTCCCACCATATCAATAGCCATAGCATTTAGACTTGTATACTGCTTCACAGTGCTTTATAGCCCTCTCTAAGCACTTTACTGAGTCAGCCTATTGCTCCCAACAACCTGGATTCTCATTTTACCGACCTCAGAAGGATGAGTCAACCTGATGAAAATAAAACTGCTGGCAGTGGAATGCAGAGTTAGTCTGCAACACTGCATTCAAACCACTGCACCACCATGCCACTGTTCTGCTATTTCAGTTTTAGCTTAATCAGTATAATACCCCAGGTCAGTAACACTTATGGGACTGTTGGTTGATGCATCTATTGCTATTATGCAATTCTTGATAGAATTATGACAGCCATTGGATCAAACCTCTAGTCCAGGGGTGTCAAACCTGTGGCAGCAGGTTGTCATGTGGCATATCACAACTCCCCCCCCCCTTTGCTAAAATGGGTTGGCGTGGCCAATACATGACACATCCGGCTTGCAGGCTGCGAGTTTGACACCTCTGCTCTAGTCCTTTTTATCAGGTTTAAAAGGGTCAGTCCCTGGTTGTTGAATATTCAGGAATGGGGAGGGTCATTCTGGTATTGCCAAACTTCACCAGCTGGGAAAGATCAAGGAAGCAAGAACTAAAGAGATTCTGCTGTATTTTTAATGCTAGTCTTGGATAAATACAGAATTTTGGAAAGATTTCCCAGCCTTATTTAGAATGATTAAATTCAGGTGGCATCTCTTCCAGTGATTTAAACTGCTTTTCCCCAGGTTTTTCAGCTGGGCTCAATGGCTGTTTATGGATAAGCTGTTGGCTGACACACCTGCAGCCTCTTGTCTTTCCTTTCTCAGCCTCCTCACAATCTTTCACAGCCACTGCTCTCAGTGGTGTGTATTAGAGGCTCCTCTCTTTGCTTGCACTCGCAAACATATTCTCTGCCACCCTGTTCAACCAAGGATCTAAGTTGAAATGACATACTTTGTTCTTCAGTATTACTTTTGAAATGATGCTGAACCATATTAGTATATTTATTTGCTTGTAATTCTGGAACATCTCTGAAAGTGATTACTTTGTACTGGTAAGTGCCTAGATCAGGGATCTCCAACCGTGGCAACTCTTAAGATTTGTGGACTTCAACTCTCAGGATTCCCCAGCCAACCACGCTAGGTCTAGAGATGCTGGGCACCTCTGCCAGTATTGGCATCTCCAGCACTTTAGGGAGACAACAACAGAATGGAGACAGGTAACGTTGACTTAAGGAACTGCAGGAGAGGAAATGTGCCTGCTTCCTCTGACTCAGCCAGTAAGCATTGCTCTTCTCCCACCAATTAATGGTCACTTCACTTTGCCTCTGATGAGTGCATCTATTTAAATTTATTGGCCACCCAAATCCAGTGGACTCTGGGTGGCCAATTCATAGTGAAATGTAGCACACTTGGGTGTTGCTGCCATATGCTGTGGGCTTAAGGGAAGAAAGTAATACTGATACAGTTAAAGACAACTTGAAGGTGTCATCTGCATGGCTGGGTATAAAATGAAGGTATTATGCAAATGCAATGGGGGAATGTTGCTGGGCAAGTTGTGTTCTATAAGTAAAGCCCCATGTTATAATTTAGCCTATTGTGCAGATCCAGCCTATATATGACCTTAAGCACAGCCCTTGTGCTTAAATACAGTCCTTGTTTTTGATTGAAAAGCAATGAAAAGCTGTTGAAACTGGAATGGTTCAAACTGTGAGTAGGAGAGAAGAAAAAGTTCAGTTCTCTTTTCATTCGCACAGGATTTATAGCCCTTACAGCTATTATTTAGGGACTAAAAACCAAGAACACCAAGGCTGTATTTACAAGTGATATCAAGCCATGGTTTTCTTAAACGTGGTTCGTGGAATAAAGCCTCATTCATAGAATTTAGACATAGTGTAAAGCCAAAACCAAATAATCATACGTGTGCATGGCAGGATGGAGGGGCAGAATGCAGTGTAAGTGACCAAAAATGAGCTCAGTATAAATCAGGGATATCAAACTCAAGGCCCATGGGGACACCCTGGAAACAGCAAAGGAACGGCTGTTAGTGCCTCTGCATGGCCCTCTCCACCTCCATTTTCACTGGCAGAGGGTTGCAGGAGGCCATTGCAGCTGAAAACGGAGCTCAGGAGCCCTCTTTCACTGGCAGAGCGCTTGGGCCACCATAGCGCCCCCGATAAAACTGATGTATCATGTATCACCATGACTACCCTCACCATGCCCTCCCAGCCCCCTGATGTCAAACACAACCCTGATGCAGCCCTCAATGTCATCGAGTTTGACACCCCTGTGTAAATGCTGTGACTTGCATGCAGTCCTTTGGTTCTATATCAACAGGCAAGGACAAAAGGCTGGGACTTGTGTCTTGATTTCACGAGACTCAATTTGTTTATTTTTATTTTTTTTGTCCTTGCAGTTTATAGTGGCTGCCTAAGGGCTTCATATGATCAGGCAGTGACTAATATAATGGACTTGTTTGTTATTAAAACCATATTTCATTTGACAGGATGGAGGGAAAATAATTCTCAATGAGGAGAAATGGGAAGCTTCATGTCTATATAGTGACTGCTTGATTTGTAAGCAGATTTAGTAATAATCTGTTAATAGCCTTCAAAATGAAAACACTGTTGTCCTAAAATCATCTGAAGAATATTAACAGCAGAAAAGACATCTCTACCTATACCTATGCTTTTTTAGAAAGAAATATTCTAATTTTTGTAGCATATCTACCATTTTAAAAGTCTGTTAACAAAATGTACCACAACATTCCCCCTGGGATGCAAACCACAGCATACACTTGCTATTCTGTCCATCACTGATATGATAAATCTAAAAGCTGTTGTAATATTCATGAATAATGGTGTATGCTAGCAATATCATACAGTAAATAATGTACGCCTGGACTTTAAATAGATTAAAACAGATTTCTCCAGTAGATGTTTCAGGGATGCAATGCACAGATTCCTGCCAGCAGATTCAATAGCAAAAGTTAGTTCCCACTCTTCTTAAAGTGTAAAGGACCAGGGAAACTGCATTTAGGTAAAATTTTTGTAAAATTGTATTGGTCTATAATCTGACCTAATACATATTGTATATTGAAACTCTCATAACTCAGTTGCTATAATTACAATTTTTAAAAAACAAGAAAGTCAGGTAATACTGTAGCCTATTTGTGTTGTATCAGTTGCCTGTGACTTAAGAAACTGGAAATGCACGGAGTCAGTGTGTATATTTGCTTTAAATATATATCTTTAAATAAATATTTCTTTAAATAAAAGAAATAAATATCTTTTATTTGCTTAAAGAGGCTTACAACTCCTACTTCTACAGATAGTCCTTGATTTTTGATAATTTATTTAAGCACCATTTCAAATTATGACAGCCTCTGAAAAAGTGACTTATGCCCTGTACTCACAAATACAATTGTCATACCACTCCTGCATTTGCAGGAGCATAATTCAGGCGCTTGGTATCCAACTCTCCTTTACAATGTTCCAGTGTCCTGCAGTCATGTGGTCATAATTTGCAACCCTTTTTTTTGCTGATTTGTGGCCAAAAAAGGATCATAGGTTTGTTTAATGATCACTGTAAAAATTATAAAATCGAGTCCAATTTTATTTACAACTGCAAGAACTTATGGTGGAAAGTCCTGTCCAAATTGTGATCATAAGTCAAAGACTGCTTATAGACATTATGCTTCTGTTCCTGGTTTCATCCTGGTTTGTTGTCAAGAAAAAGGAGAAGCAAGCAATCCAAAATCACAAAATTTGTACATGGGTATTTCCACCATTTTCAGCACTGCCAGCAGCCCACATTCCCAGTATTTCCATGAATAAGGCAAGCTGGTTGTTAGAACAGAAGCATTGTGTCAAAACGGTATAAAGCAAGGCACTTGTAATAGGAGCTGAACAAAGATTGGTTCAGATCAAACACAATATGGCAATCTGGAGGGAAATTTGGATCAGCAAGGTCTTTAACCTTCCTTCTTTCTGTGATATACGGGTCTTGGCACCATGTCCAGAGTAAAGAGCCATAGCTCCACATCAGGTAATTAAATGGGATCTTAAACCAACATTACATTGTGATGTGTAGGCTGATTCTCTGTATGTTTTTGGATCTCAATGATGCCTCATACTAGCTCTGCTGAGGATGTTCTCCCCGCTATGGCTGTTGCCCTTATTCCCAGGAGAGGCAAGCTTTGGATCCAGGACAAATTTTCTCCCTCAGATGTAGTCATTAACTTTTCAACTGATGACTGATGTTGGGGTGGGGTGCCAGCAGAGTGACTTACCTTAGGACCCAGATAGCTCTACTTGATTGGCAATGACAATATAGCAGCATAGTCATGCTGATATACTTTTCTGACAGTACCCAGATGATTTGACAGCAGTATAATTTGATGTAATGTAAATCTCATAGTCCAAATTTAATTACTAAGAACTTGCATCTCTGTCTCTGTCTCTATTCTGGGGACATCATCACATGTGTAACTTGCTCCCCAGTAACCAAGGGGAATTTATATTATCTATAATAAAGCATATGGTGATGCATTACTTCTTCAGAAGGCAGGGACAATTTGGCTGTCTATCACTTCACAGAAACAATTTCAAGGGTTCTTCCTATTGGTTGTAAGAAAGAATGAATTGTGTTTACAGGAGTATGTATGTACATATTCCTGCTGATCGGAAGGAAGGGAACTATAGCGCACACTCAGCTGCATGTTCACATGTCTTTATTAAGACCAAGAAGGCTTGTGGCTTTGGGGGGAATTTTTGGCTTGAAAGACAAGCTTGGCCAATGTTTACCAAACAATTATTTCAACTACCTTCTGACTTGGGTTAGTGCTCTGCTCAGCCATCACCTTGGTTAGGAAAGCTTTATAATTACAACCCCTACAAACTGCTTGTTCTGCAAATGATTGCTGGAACTTTAAAATGGTTGATTTGCATAGACTTTTAGAATTAAGCCAAGAATGATTTCTTCCAGTTTTACTGACTGTTTTCCTGTACGGGCTGTCTTTGCTTTCATTGTCTTCCTGCAAGTTAACTTCACATAAAACACAGACCTTTTGGGGAATTGACCCAAATGTACTTGTCCTGGTGAAGCATGGTTGAAAGGTATGAGCAAGATTTAGTTATATAACTGAATATAAATCTATATAAGTCTTTGCTACAGAATTTGAGTCCATATTATTCAGGGTGTTAGAAAACTGCCAGATAAGCTGAAAGGTAAAGTGAGGGCCTAGCTTAGAATTCTTGCTCAGCCACAAGTGGAGTAAGATTGACTTCTCCCAAGATGAAGTCTTATCTGATTGTTCTCAGGGGAAGATAAGTAATATGGGGAGATCCATAGGATCACAGCTTTAAACATTTTCTCAGGACTATGTTTATTATTTAGAGATGTATCATAAGCATCTGATTTAGTGTAACCAAATTCTCCTCCATGCTGCATCGAGAGCCCAGGATGGGTTGACTCCTTCCTATGATGTCATTTAGATGAGTCTGTACTAAGATATAAAAGCCAGCCCCCAGAAGAGACCCCAGCTTGTGACTCAGGCTCGCTTTCAAGTCAGTAAGCTGTGTCTCTCGAAAGGCTTCTGTTAGATAACACTCACCAGCGATCTTCAGTGCCAGGTTTATTTCCTCCAGTCTTCAAAGCAAGGTTGGGAGCAGCGTTGCCAGAGTGCTGTTCAGGCAAGTTGGGGCAGCGTCTGTAGACCTCGCCCATGCCTGCAGTTTGGGCGGTCGTACAAAAGCGATCGTGCAACCAATAACAGCTTCAGCGCAGCCTGAGTCTGTAAAGTATAGCACACTAGTCACGAGAGCTGAGATTGAGTTCATTCAGTAACCCTTTTCTCCATTCGCTGTCAGCGACTGTCCGAGTATCTCTGGAGAGCAGCTGCTCTTTCCACGCATCGAGCAGGAGGAAGCAGCGGGCTCTCCTCTCGTCCTGCAGTGTTGAGGAGCAGAGCATTGTGCAGAGTCGCTATCTCACGCGGAGGCTAAGGGTAGTGGGAGAGGGCAGCAGATCTTGATTAACAGAGACTCCCCAACGCGCGGCGCTGCAGATATGTGTTGGGCGGGTCGGTGATATAAAAAGTGGATGACGGGCAAATGAACGATCGATAAGCACATTGAGTATAATCATGCATAGTAGGTCGGTAGGACCTTGAAGCACGAGACGATATGATAGTGAGAAGAGCTAAGAGAGGCGTGCGTGATGAAAGTAGTGGTATGGAACTGATCGTCAGGATAGCAGAGTGTGGTGTTGGTCTAGAGAGCGTGAGGCTAGAGGTCATTTAATCGCGGTCCGCACAGGTGAGTGATACCCAGGCTTGGATCATAGATGAAGTGGCCACATGAACGTGCCCTGATGTCCTTATCGGCTGACATGTACCAGCTCGGGCTCTTATAAGCCTAAAGGAAGACAATAGATACTCCATATCTCGGTGACCTATTTCACCATAGTCAGTCGGCCATCTTGGATTGAAGCTTTCCACCAAGAGGTGTGAGTGGCCATTTTGTAAGGCCCGGGGGCCAATTATACCCTAAGGGGCTTAATAACAAAAAAACAATTTAGCAAACAGTTTTCTGTCATCGTAAGAGCTTTATTTTTCAAATGGAGCAAAGATAAGGGTCGCAGTCAGTAGAGTGGAACAGTCCTCTGAGCCAAATAAGAGAAAAGGTTTTTAGGCAACACACCCAATCAGTCACAGAGGGAGATGGCTGCTAAGATCAAGAGCTAAGGCTCTACCCCTAAGGAAGGCAATCAGGCTGAGTTGAGGGCAGAAAAGGCAGCAGTGCAGCCCTGGAGAGGAGCCAGTTCAACAGACTATCACACAGAGAAAAGGGAACACTACACATTTTCATGGTGATACCTGTGGCGCCCAGCCAAGCTCCCAGGGGAGGAGAAGTTATCTATGAGCCTGTCTCCTGATAGCTTTTGCAGTACAATGACCTCAGTTTTAAGCAGATATGGGCCTTTATTTCCAACAGGCTTACTGGGCCCTATGTGCTTCCTCCCCCTCCTCCAGGCCTCGAACCTCTCCTCATCAGGCCTGAAGCCACCTTCACTCCCTCAGCAGTTGGTCCTTCGGCCCTTCTGCCCCTACCTTTGAGCATAGACCAGGGATATCCAAGATGTTGTCGTCTTGGTGGCCAGTTAGGCAAGGATTGGCTGGAATCGCTTACAAG
>BHFT01016721.1:0-13002 GCA_004320025.1 Laticauda laticaudata
CCCACCTTTTTATTTTTATTAAATAACTCAAGGTGGCAACATACTCAAACACCTTCCTCTCCTATTTTTCCCCCACATACAACAATTCTTGGCGAAGTGAGTTGGACGTGAGAGACGAGGCCCTGAAAGTTAGCTGCTTTCATGGCTACAGTCCCTGTTCACACTGCAGCAACGGATGGAAAAAGGATATGAATGGAGAAAAACACTTGCATCCGTGTGGTTCAGCGCCTGCCTTCCGTTCTGTAAAACTCACTGCCGTCACGTTTTGGCTTCTCTCTAATCCGTCCAGCATCCATCTATTGGACATTGTCATGCGTTCAAGAAGGTTTTGTAGGCTGCTTCATCACTTTTGAGCGGAAAAATGTATCAATAGGCGTCCGTTCTGCAACCGTTAGACGCATCCGTATAGTCCGCTCAGGAGGCATCCCTGCGCATCCAGCGCACTCGCATCCGTGTCCAAGTGGTAACTGGACGCACGAGAAGCGGAAGCGGACCGCAGCGTTTAGTAGCACGGGATGGCAGAAAGGGATGAAAGCAGTTGGCAGCAAACGCAAAGAAAAGGCATTTAAAAACGGAAAAAAGTTCGCCAGAGGGGACCTATCTCGGATATTAAGGATGTTCTAGAGGAATGCCTAGAGGATGCAAATTGCCCACATAGCTGGGACAGACCAATATTGCCTATAAAAAAGGGGGAGCAACTCAACCTGGATCTCACTTCAGCCAGCAGCTCCAGCTTTTGCAGACCTCTGCAGACCTTCATACTGCCTTCTTTGCTTCTTCACAGCATCCACGTCATGTCCACTTGGATATAACAAACTCCTTTTGGTAGCCCACCAATGCGTTCGCATACAGTGAGGCGAAGCCATCATACAGTGGAAGCTCTGAATGAAGATCTAACTCGTGACGACGGGAAGAAAGAGGAGCGCCAAGAAAGAGCTGTCTGGGTCGGAAAGATGGTATTCGGAGAGAAGACGCAGAGTAGGACTGTAACAAACAAGCCTGAGGAGTGGAGCTCAGGATGGAAGACACCTCGTGGCATTTCCAGAACTTCATTGAGCGAATGTCCTCGATGCCATGTTTTGATCGAAGCTAATTGTGCAGCCGGCTGACACCTCAGGTTGATCCAAGAAGCAGAGCATATTTCGCCCTTCAGCCTGGAACCCTGGGGTCAAAAGGTGGGCACTTGACTCCGCTGGCGCCACCATGCGATTATGGCTCAAGGGACCACCTTACCCAGGAGCATGCAGTACGGCTGGAGGGTGCCACACAACACCATCGAGCATTGTTGTGGTCAGAGAAGTGGTGCACGGCCACTCAGTTGAAGGAAATAACTGGAGGAAGCTCCTCTCGCTAGGTGCCCTCCATGGAAGCAAGTGCTGGAAGAAAGTACTGCAGAGCAGTGGTATATCAGAGGTTGGAACGTTTCCCCAACACACGCATTACAGGGCCATTAAGAATCGGAGGAACACGTGGCCGATGCAAAGCAACCAGCCAAAGTCGGGGTCCACGGACTTATTTTCACAAACTAACAAGGGCTTTCTTCCATAGCATCGTCCTCTTCGCCAGTGGTCGATGCTGTAAAGTTCATTGTACATCGAATGCTTCAGGCAACCGGGTTCGAGCTTTTCTAGATGGCCGTCAGGGTAATACAAGCCAGTCGGACTCAAGTGAGGGCTGGACGCAACCTGCAATCATTGGGCTAAGATCCAGGAATCAGACCCCTGCCCACGACATGCAGATGTTGCCCTCTTCAATCGTGGGGGATGACGTTCTTCTCCTCAAGAACCTACCTCATGAAGCCCTACATCCTCCAGCACTCCGTCATTCCGTGAAAGTAGAGGAATCTTCGAAGGCTTACAGTGCTGTCAAGGCCAAGGTGGTGGTGGAGAATGCTTTGGCAATTCCTGGCCTAACCAAGACGTTCACGGTACTTTTCACCACCGTTATGGCAGGTCATCGCCACACAAGACCGTCAGAGGAGGATCGTGGAAGCTTGCTGCAGGGATTCCTGCCACCATCTCATGCGCGTACTCGTGTTACCCTTGCAGTCTTTGCAGAACAGGCCTCGTGTGGACCTCCAACAGAGGCATGGGACGATGGAGCCTGGTTGAAATGGAGGCAAGGGCGAAACCGTGAATAGACGACACTGAGGATGTGCAAGGCCCCAGACAGAGTCCTACGTGGAAGGGAAGAAGCACCAACCTCGAGCTGAAACACATGGTAGCCAACTCCCTCGCTGGAGCAAGTGGAGTGGCAAGACAGTGATGATAGATTGATCTTAATGGAGTGCCTTCCTTCGCCTGGTCCCTCACAAGTGATGAGATTGGGGCTTTGTTTTATGGCTGGCGTAGGGCCTACCAATGGAGACAGGGCATTTAATAAAGAGTTGGTGTTTATGTTGACATGTGTGGATGATGGCTTACAATTGATGTTTGATATGAAGGGCCATAGTGGTCGCCACTGGGAGGGTAAGTGGATCTATAAGTCCCACTCAAATGCTTGACTGGGACGGTTTATCTATCCACAGCTATCTTACCCATCCCACAGCTATCTAACCATCCCAAAGATATCCTGCCCTATCGCCACTGCTATCTACTTACCCATGTACCTCGCAAAGGTATCCCTGCCATCCACTGCTTCATCCTTACCGCATCCGCCCAGCATGCAAAGAGCTTAAAGCATTTCTAAAAGTTTCCACCTAAGACTATTATTAAAAAAAATAAATGAAGCAATGTGTTGTGAAGCAACGAGAACTTATATTATACACAGATCTGTACGAAAGAAAAATGACCCAAGTTCAAGTGTCAAAATAACGGTCCGTATAGTGCCACCCAGTCTCTGGCATCTTATCGGGGTCACTTGGGAGGTGGTTTGCCCAGTTCTGCGCAAGGGATGCGAGAGGGTCCCAGGTGCTGTGGAGGTGGCTGGTGCTCGGAGTGCTAGGTCTGGAGTGTCAGTTGGGGTGCCTGGCCCCGAGAGGACAACAGGTTGATCGGTGTGTTTGAGGGAAGCTTTTCGGACAGCTGGACTCAGCCCCCGTGATGTTGGAGCTCCTTCCTCCATGCATGGGGTGGTAGCCCAGTACAGCAGTTTGACAGTATGTACTGACGCAGGCTTGGCTAGTGGGGTGGAGGAAGGAGCAAGTGTAGTGGGGCTGTCTGGTTCTGCAGCTTGGGTTGAGGACTGGCGTGGGTGGGCCAATCTGTGGCATCGGATGGATCCAGTGTTGTGGGTGGCATGCAGTGGAACCGGTGGCCACGGTGTAGCATCCGTATGACTCTGGTGCCTGAGACTGGGAAGGCTGCTGCCTGTGCCTGCTGGCGACCTCTGGTAACGTAGCCTGGCAGGTGAGGGCCTGTAGAAAGCCTTGGAAGGGACTGGGACATACCCTGGGGTGGAGGAGCAGCCTGGAACTGGGTGGGACAGGTTCCTGCTGGGTCCCTGGAGGGGTTGTGAAGCAGCTCGGTGATTCCGGTCCATCACCACCTGGTACTGGGTTCCCGCCATGTCCGTGAGGAATCTGGTTGAACATAATTGAGGAAGGGCTTGCGTTGGAGGATGAGGAGTCAGTGTGGACCAGCCGTGAGAGAGGATATCTATGCTGGCTCCGGATGGTGTCCCTGATCTCCAGCAGGACCAGTGTGGCTCTTGTCCCCTCCGTCTGGCTCTCTGCCTTTCTGTGGAGGGTGGAGCTGGGGCCGGATGGGGAGGGCTGTGATGGACGTGCCGTTTTCTTTTCTCCACTGCACCAGGGAGTCCTCATGCGCTCCACATGGTTAAAATAGCTGTCGGCGGGTTTCGGCCGTGGACGCTCCACAGAATCTGCCTGGAGACAGGAGCTGACTCTCCGGCCAGAAGAGGATGCTCTGCAGCAGGCTGCCGGCGAGCAGGGGGTTGTGAGAGGGGCTTGCGGCTGCTCTCGTGGCAGATCTCACCCTCCCCAGGAAGCTGCACCTGGCCATGACGTAGGTCTCTCTGTCCATCAGCTTACCGTGGCCCTGGCAGTATTTTCTTGAGGTGCAGCTTCCTGTACAGGTATGCATCTGCTTCCACCATCCGAGGAGCACATCCATGTGTAGCACAGATTCCTCGCTTCTCTCTTCAAGCAGCTTGCTTCCTTTTGTGTGTCCCTTACAGCTGGTGTCGCCTTCCCGGCACAGATAGTTCCATTCTCTCTCAGCCACTCCAGCACCTCCATACTCGTGTTTCCTCCTCAATGGAGTATTGCCTCCTCTTCCTGTTCCGCAATAGCCTCTTCCTCCATTTGGCAGCGGACTAGATGGGCCTCATCAGAGGGGCCTTCCAGGTTGTTAGGGGCCTGCTCCTCACACCACACCCCAGCAGCAGGCATCACCAGGCAGGAATCATTCATCATCATCAAGCAGCAGCAGCACGCAGCACATCAGCATCAGCATGCAACCAGCAGGACCAGGATCGCCAGCAGCAGAGTAAGCACCAGGAGCCCCCAGCAGGAACCAGGAGCATGAGCAGACGCGAGGAGCATTGAGCCAGGATCAGCAGGACGAGGCAAACCAAGGAGCACGTAGCAGTACGAGCAAAAGGGGGGGGCGTCAGGAGCACGAGCAGGACGAGCAGGACCAGCAGGACGAGGAGCAGCTTCAGCAGGAGTAAGCACCAGCAGAAGCACCACCGCCAGGAGCAGCATCAGCAGAGTAAGCACCAGCAGAAGCACACACGCAGGAAGCAGCATCAGCTCCTCCAGAAGCAGAAGCAGCAGAAGTCCCAGCCGCAGAAGAGCGAGCCCGTACTACAGAAGCCCCAGCAGAAGCAGAGTGAGGCCAGAGGGGTGGGAGGTGCCCTGTCCCTCTTGCCAGGGCTGCAGCAGATGGCTGAGGCTTTCTCTCTTCCCCATGGTTGTGGGGTTGCTGGCTGGCAGGAGGCTGGCAGGCAGGCAGGCAGGCACCAAGCTGGCAGCACAACAGGCTGGCAGACAGCGAGGCTGGCAGACAGCGAGGCTGGCAGGCGAGCCTGCAGGCAGGCAGGCAGGCAGGGCAGGCTGGAGAGCTGTGTCTGGATGCAGGTTTTTCCTCTGAATGGTGACCTGCTTCCGAGCTGCTTTCCCTTTTATATCTTGTGGGGCTGACGCAATAAATCCCCCCGAATGCGCAGTGAACGCAGGCATCCGCTAGGCTTCCGCTACGCATCCGCTAGGCTTCCACTCTGGCATCCGCTTCTACCGCTGTGCATCCGCTGTGCATCCCTTATCCACTCGGCATCCGCTGTATCCGTTCGCATCTGCTTTGCTGAGGTTCCCCGGAAGCCTCGGATGTGCCATCCACTCCCATCTGCTTCCATCTGCTAGGCTTCCGTTCCGCCATCCGCTTTCCATCCGCCCTGCATCCTCCCCCCGTCCGTTCCTTTCCATGTTATCCGCTCTGGTTATGCAAATTGTTGCCCCTTTTGAGAGCGGATAACAATGGATGGAACATTTGCTCGTCCGCTGTTGTCCTTTTTACAAACGTTTGCATTCGTTGGGGGTGACAGGGCCTTAAGATCTTGGAACTTAGAGCCTGGTTTCTATTCAGTTGCCTTAACCATAAGACGAAGATGGCTCTCAAACACATATTCTCCCATTTTACTTCAATTATATACAAAACTTTTGCTCTTCCCTCTCTACAAATTATCATTTTTCATGTAAAAATACAATCATTGTGTACTGTAAACTCCTGAAACTCCTAAAGATAAAAGGTAAGATGGAAGTGCCAAAAATGTAAAGTTTTAGCTTTCCAACTTGTGAAAAAATCTTTTCATTTTATGATCTTAGATAACTTAATGACACTGTTGTTTCAGATTAAACCAATTGTGTATTTTAATTTTTAATGCTTTAATGTCTATACTATTGTAACTGCTCTTATTTTTCGATATTATGTTCACTGCCCAGAGTCATTTGGTTATATAGATTGGCCATAGAAAACAAGTAAATACATAAATAAATAAAGTTTAGGTTATTTACTAAACTAAGTGCTTCAAGTTCTTCCAAAAAATCCACAAATAAAAATCAGTATATTTAAAATAAAAGAACAAAGCATATCCTGTAAAAAATTATGATGTGTTCCCTAGTTAAAATAAATGTTTCTTTATTAACAAATTAATATTCAAAATCTAGAAGATGAAAAGTAGTCCTTAACTCACAACTATAACTGTACCCAGAATTATGCTCATAAGTCATGCAGGGCATCAAGCAGGCTGTTATGTGACTCACCCAATTTTGCAATGGTCATTAAGAAATTTATGTTTTTTTTACAATGGTCATTTAGAAATCTGGTGGTTGTGAAGCATTGCTTGCAATGTCTATTTTTTTCCCAGAAACAGCAAGTACATGTCAGTTTCCAGCAAAAAAACCCATCATAAATCATAATCACATAACTGAATGGATGGTGCAAATGGCCATAAATGAAAGCTGGATGCTGAGTGCCCAGAATGCAATCATCTGATTGGGCACAGAATTAACCATCAGAACTTTAATCTGGATTTGGGAGGAGATCTGTTCTAACTTTGAACTATTACTAAATAATCGATAATAAGTCAACAACTTATTATTCTATATGCACACATAGAGAAGGCATGGCAGCAGTGACCAACCTATAAGTTTTATCCAGTGTTTCTCAACTTCAGCAACATTAAGATATCTGGACTTCAAATTCGAGAATTTAATTACTTTGAAAACTTTCAGCATTTAAGCAAATAGCTGAATGGTGGTAAAAATGGATGGTAACTCTCAATCATACAAAGAAATTATGTAAAAAATGTATAATGTTTGGCATTGGAAAATTTAATAGCTACAAAGGAACACACTGTATTTAATTCCTACTTTATACAAATGGGGGGAAAACTTTCTCTAAAATCAAAACAAAATAAAGCATATTTTGTTATTAGAGTAGGTGCCAAAATGACAAATGAGACCTTGAATTGGGGGAGCATACTTTTGTTGTAAATCTTCCAGGACTTCTTCCCTCTTCCTCCCACATATCTGTATTTGCTCATCCCTTTTCTCTTCCTTTTTTTCCTTCAGTTGCAGCAGATTTGGCACTTGCCTGATTATACATGGCTTTTTCATGGCCATTGATCTGAACTAATGATGGGACCCAACTTATGTCAAATGGCTCATGCCAGTTTCTGTACAAATCTTTCATAATCAATGGCCTCCTACCGTGTTTCTCACAAAATAAGGCCGGGCCTTATTTTTTTTTGATCCCCGAAAAAATGGCTAGGCCGTCTTTTCGAGGGTGACTTAATTCCCCCCCCCTTGCATCCTTGGGTGGGTGGGCAGCGACAGCTTGGATATTGACCTCGGCGTTGGTGGGGCACTTCGTATCAGGAGACCTTCCGCCACCAATGCTTTCCCTTCTCCCTTGCTGCTGTGGCATTTAGAGCAAAGCCGTGGTGTTTGGCGCAGCGATGTGCGGCCAACCAGGGCTCCTCCTTGCAACTGGAGCCTGGCAGAGACACTCAGTTTCAGGTGCTCCTGCCACTGCCTTCCCTTCACCTTCGAAGGTAAAGCCAATAACTTTAAAAATGACGCCCTACTACAACAAAGACTCTCCTGCCCGAGAGGGCAGACCAACCCCACGTGGGGAGGCGAATCTCCCAGGGCTGCAGAGTAGGATTGTCCATCTCAGGAGAAGCGCCCAACTGCCATCCCTGCCTGGGGCAGGGCAGAGCATGAAGAGCTTCGTCTGGGGCGCCTGCACAGGTGACAGGCGGGCCCTCCTTCACAGCAGCAGAGTTCTCCCCAAGGTAGCAAGCACCTCCCTGCCAGACCCTCCGCTCATCCCGCCAGGGCCGCGCCAGAGCCGTGTGGGCTGGGCAGAGCCAGGAAAGCGAGCCATGTGTGTGCGCCCGCCTGCCAAGCAAAAGAGCTGGGCCGACCTGAGCTTGGATTTCTTTCCAAGTCTCTCCAACGCGAACCTGAAGGGACCACTGGGAAAGGCTTCCCAAGGCAGTGATAGCGCCCACCTGTCCGTGGACAGGGAGGCGAGGTGATGGCAGCGCTTCTTCCCTGGCTGGCGGAGAGAGCCTAAAGCCGCCCATCCCATCCTCATCCCCACGCATCTCCAAATGCACCGGCAGCTCCAAACACTGCAGCATCAGGCAGAGGCACTGACTCGGCAGGGCTCACTCAGGAGGACATGGCGCAGGCTCCCTGTCCCCGCCTTGCCTCCCTGTCCCCGGATGGGTGGGCGCTATAACTGCCTTGGACGGCCTCTCCTGGTGACCCCTTCAGGTTCGGGCTGGAGGGACTTGAGAAGGAAGCCAAGCTTGGGTCGGCCTAGCTTTTTTGCTTGGCAGGCGGACACGCACCCGCGGCTTGCTTTCCTGACTCTGCCCAGCCCGCACAGCTCTGGCATGGCCCTGATGGGATGAGCAGAGGGTCCAGCAGGGAGGCACTCAGTTCCTTGGCGAGAGCTGCGCCACAAGGCAGGAGGGCCCACCTGTCAGCTTTGCTGGGCCCCCTAGGCAAAGCTCTTTGCACTCTGCCCAGCACCAGGCAGGGATGGCGGCTGGGTGCTTCTCCCAATCCTGTGCTGTGGCCCTGGGACATTCACCCTCCCACATGGGGTTGGGCTGCCCTCTCAGGCAGGAGAGGTTTGTCGTAATAGGGTGTCATTTTTAAAATAATTGCCTTTGCCTTTGAAGGAAAAGGAAAGGCAGAATGCCTTCATTCTATTTTGGGCCCTCAGATAACCCACATACACAAAATAAAGAGAAAAAAGCATTCCTTTTAAAACTAATTTCTATTTTCCTGCCACTCAAAACTGCAGCTATCAACACAATGATGAGTCCTAGAGAAACTTTGACAGATAGATATTGAACAGCAGGTGTACTTTTGCCTTGTCAGTCCATTTAACATGGAGACAATGTCTGCTTGGCAATGTAAAAAGTATTGTTCTGTATTCTGCACAGTAGTGGATTTATAAGCTGTGCAGATGCAGATAGATAAACTCAACAAAACATCTATAACAAAGTACTTTTATTGGTTAATCAGGTATCCTCATGGCTCACATTTGTGATGAAGTTCTTATTTAATGTCCAATCTTTTGCATATCTGTCTTGTAGATAAAAAGATTATTTATCTTCTATCCTTTTTCCCTCATGTTGTAGCGAAAGAAGTAGAAGAGTTACCACAAGTCCACGAGTTCAGCCAACAGTAAGTTCCCCCAGCCCCTCGAGGGTTAATTTAGTGACCACTCAGGATTACAGATGTGGTCACATGATATGGACATTTCCCAAGATACCTTAACTACATTTACCATGATGCATTCCCTTAAGGGGACAGCTTACAAGTGCTACCTAACTGTCTAATTCCCATACACTGCTGGACAGCACAATTATCTTTACATTTCTGAAAAAAAGAATAAAAATGTTAATGAAACACTTACGATCAAGCCCGTTGACATATCTCATTGTAATTTCACAGTGCCCCCACACCGCACTGACTATAGGGTACAGTTTTTTCCCTTTTAAGCCCCTGAAGGCCACTCCAAGATACTGTCCATCCACGATGAAGCTAAGGGTTCCTTCATCCATATCCAAAACCACCAATAAGGAGTCTGGAAGTACAAAAGACTCATCTGGTTCCAAAAACACAGGATAGGTCACTCCAGGCTGGTTTTTGCAGTTGTGGAAAAGTTTGTTCCGTCCAAGGTCCCAGCCCCATGATTCATTATTGCTACCAACCAATGATGTATATCCTACAGAATGCAAAGGGGCTTCTGCTGTTGAGACCCCAACTACTGCATGTGTTCCTCGTTGCCTAGTGGGCCAGTGAATTTGCCAGACATGGAGTCCCCTTGTGTAGCCAACTTTTCCCCTAATGCAATCTGTGCTTTGAGCAACTGGGTGTCTATGAAAGGTTAGTCTGTCATCTTCCTTCACAAATATATTTAAGGATCGATCTTCATTGTTCCATGCATGTTTGAATTGGACCTCCAAGTGGGCTGGGGGCATATCCAGTAACATATCCAATCGTGCAGGCTTGCAGAAATCTGGCCCCCTCAATTCTCGTTTAACTGGTCTATATGGGGGATCCCGAACATCCACAGACTTTATACTCCCTGAGATTTTTTGGCCCATCGCTCAGCTGCAGATTGCTTGGTTGCAGGGAGTGAAGGGTAAATGTGGGCCCAGTGTCAAGTCATGAAAGCACTTTCAAGCTGAGCCAATGACTCACTATGCAGCAACTTGATTTACTTCTTTCTGGACTCGTTCAGAGCCAATGTTTTCTGAAAACACACTTCTGAAATAAAGCAGAAAGTTACCGGTTAAAAAGTAGCCAAATTATAAACCACATAATTATTCTTTCAAAAGAAAAACAGAGGAAAAAAGGAGAAGGGGGATTTGTGCCAAGTTGCTTTAAAATTAAGACCTAACTATTCTCAGCTTCGTGGCCTTTGTACTTCAGTGCTTGTTAACCAGACTGTCAGCTGGATATATTGAGTCTACAGTTTAAGAGCACAGACAGTCATTTCCTTTTTTCCACAACAGACAGAGACATTCCACACCTTTTGCCCTTCCACCCAAAGTCTAGTCAAGAGGGATGTGACACTGTACAAACAGCTTGCCCCTATTATCAAGTATGTACGAGACTGTGGCCATTTTCATTTCCAATTATTTATTTTACCTTAAAGACATTCTTCATACAAACTTACTTCTACCTCTTTCTCTTGTTAAATCTACTTTTTGTTCCAAGAAGATGCAGACATATCATTGCAAAAAAAAAAAAAAAATANAAAAAAAAAAAAAAGGATAAAACCATTGTGCCTCCTTATAAAAACATGTAGGTTTAACATCTTAACAATTAATATAGTTTTGAAAGAGAGGTGGTGGTGATGGAAAAGAAGTTTACGTAGGTGTTTTTTTATTAGCAAATCCTATGAATAGTTTGGTTTTAAAATTAGAAAAAGGGAAGAGGGAGCGAGGGAGGGAAGGAGGGAGGGAGGAAGGAAAGCCCCAATGCAGTTTAAAACCATTTCCGTATAGTTGCAAGAAAACATATAATGATCAGTAGCTGAAATCAGCTCAAGGGAGTCTTTATCTGGAAGATTACAAAATGGAATAGTTTATTCCAAAAAAGATGGATTTTATTCCATAGAGGATTGTACATAAGTAGGAAATACCATCTGGCTAAGAACCATTGAACAATATTATGGAACCCATATGTTTAAAATTGTCAGTGTATTAGGCTAATCTCAAATGAAGCATGGTTTAATCTTACAATCAGTATCTTAAGATAATTTGACTTGCTAAAAAAAAAGGTAAATGAGAGATAATTGTTAATTATCCTGTCTTTAGTCATCACTGATGGTTCAAATTGTACAGCTTAGATAGACTATTTTCAAAACTTATTCCAAAGACTAACTGCCATAGAATTTGTGGTTATTTTTTTTAATTAAGTTGAAGTCCAAATCTTTGTATTCTCAGCCAATTTATTAGGTTGTTATAGTCAAGGGTGATAGTATTTGGGACTCAAGATATCTAGATAATGTTATATAAAATGAGGTCATTTAGGATTATTTTCCAAATACCTGAGAAAATGTGATCAGTGATTGTGAGGTGAGCAGCATCTATTATATTCCCCCTCCCCTCTACTCAATTCTCAGAGATTGCCTGGACAAGTTCCTGCAGTTTTCTTGGCAAGTTTTTTTCAAAGTGGTTTGCCACTGCCTCCTTCCTAGACCTATCTGCAATGTCTACAGCTGAGATCATGAAGAATTACATGACAAAGTGCTATTTTTAAGATTTCACATCTGTCTTGTGGAAAAGGTCACTTGTAATTAAGTCATGTTACATCTGAAGACCTATATCTCTGCTAAAATGTTCTCTAATATTTTTTGCTTAGCTTTCATCAAATTGCTGGAAGAAAAAATAAGTTGTTTAAAATATTATACGGACAAAAATATTTTTGTGGTTTCACATGTATGTATATCCTACATAATGGAAAAAATGCTCAGGATAACAGCTCAGTTTGCACATAGCAGAGAATAATCCAAATTGAATCAGGAAAAAGAGTGTTAGTTTCATTTTCCAGTGCTTTTCACGGACTTGCCAAGATATTAAATAGACCATTGTCAGTATCAATAATTTTTCAAAAATTAAGTTGTGCAGATAGTATTCCACTATATAAAATGCATGTTATACCACAAGAACATCAGTCAGAATATATTGAAAGCAAGTGAGATTATCAATTTAGTTGTGAAGATCTGACTATGAAAATAGTGAAAAAAACTAAAGAGTATCATGATGAATCCATATTAAACACAGTCAGTAATATAATTCTGTGCTCATCCGCATAGTTGCCTAGGCAGTTTCTGAGAACTGGATAGGAATAAATTGAAGAAAAAAAAATAAAAAAACAGATTTAATTTTTGAAAAAGGCTTTTTAAATTTGAAATTTCCTTCCATTAATAACTGTAGCACATTTCTTTTACATTCCAAAGTACTGCTATACAAACTTTGTTCCCTATGAATTTTACTCCGCTAGTCGTAGCTGACTTTAGGGAGAGGTGTTTATCCCTATTTCTTTAAGCTATTGAGTTAGTACTTTCCAAAGATGTTTCCACAGAGCAAATGGAGAAACATGGAATGCTGTCACCTTCCCACTAAAGTGGTACCTGTTTATCTACTTGCAATTACATGTTTTTGAACTACTAGGTTGGCATGAGCTGAGGCAAGTGATGGAAGCTCTGTCACACGATGGTAAGGCTCCAACTGCTAGGTCATAGACTTCTCTAGCATCATTTAGGCCACTGAAGCACTGTGCTTCTACTTCTCTACTAGAGTTCTATATAATTATTTTAAAGCAAATTAGTAATTATTGAAAAAATATTTCCATACATATACATAAAATCATCCAATAAGTATATTACATTTATCAACATAAATACTTTAGTTTTACTGCCTATAAGCTTAAGCCCCTGTCACACTGCAGCAACGGATGGAAAGAGGATGTAAAATGGAGAAAAACACTTACCATCCGTTGGT
>BHFT01016722.1:0-11247 GCA_004320025.1 Laticauda laticaudata
TCTCTCCGTTTTACATCCTCTTTCCATCCGTTGGTGCTGTGTGACAGGGGCTTTAGCAGAGTGATGGCATTTGGGGAAAAACTGTCCTTGTGTCTAGTTGTTCTGATGTGCAGTGCTCTATAGCAGGGGTCTCCAACCTTAGAAACTTTAAGACTTGTGGACCTCAACTCCCAGAATTCCTCAGCCAGCAAAGCTGAGGAAGTTGAGGTCCACAAGTCTTAAAGTTGCCAAGGTTGGAGACCCTTGCCCTATAGCATTTATGATGGTTGTAGTATCCTGGAATCATGTGATCACCTTTTGCAACCTTCTGACAAGCAAAGTCAGTGGAGTAGCCAGATTCACTTAACAACTGTATTAATAATAATAACAGATAATCAGAGTTGGAAGGGATCTTATAGGTCATCTAGTCCAACCCCCTCACCCAAGTGGGAGACCCTACACCATTTCTGACAGATGGCAGTCCAATCTCTTCTTGAAGGATAATTCAACAACTGCAGTTATTCACTTAACAACTATTGCCAGAAAGGTCATCAAATGAGGACTTAGCCACTGCCTTGCTTAGCAAGGGAAATTTGGGTTCAGTTATGGTTGTAACTTGAGGATTACCTGTATCATTCAGAAAAGTTGAGAAAAAACTCCCAAACACTCCAAGAGTGGGGGTTTAATATAGGGACACCCCCCTTTCCTTTCTTTCTTTTTTTGCAAAGGAAAAGTTTTTCAAAAAGTTGGAGGACAGATCTTGTTGCAGCATGAATTGGAAGACAGATCTTGAATCAAAACCTTCCCAAACCTGGGTGAATGATCCAAAACAGGGTAAAAGTGTCTCCACCCCTCCTTTGGGTAATGATAAATAAACTCAATACCCAATCACAACAGGGATATTTAAATAAGGACTTTTGTATAAGTGGTTTGGGGCAATGAAGGAAACATTTGGGTAGCATTGTCTTATTGGAAATGGATTGATAGCAAAATAACACATTAATAGAGTTGGGAGGGACGTTGTAGGTCATCTAGTCCAACCCCCTGCCCAAGCAGGAGACCCTACACCATTTCTAACAGATGGCAGTCCAGTCTCTTCTTGAAAGCCTCCAATGATGAAGCTCCCACAACTTCCGAGGGCAACTTCTGTTTCATGGGTTGATTGTTCTCACTGTCAGAAAGTTTCTCCTTTATTTCCAGGTTGAATCTCTCCTTGTTCAGTTTATCCACATTATTTCTTGTTCTGACTTACAGGCGCTTTGGACAAGGGTCACAAACCTTTTGGACCTCAGGGACCATCAGACTCATAATTTTAGATCCCAGGGATCACTAACCGGTGTGTGGGTGTGGCCGAATTTGGTGGTGTGGCTTGGTGATAATGTGACTGGCTGGGCATGGCTTGTATGTAATATTGTAAATATTTATATAAGTATTGAATTTTTTTATAAAAAAGAGCAATCTTTTACCCAAAATCAGGCAAAGCAGGCATATTGAGTTCTCACAGAATCACAGATTCATTCAAAGATCTATCTATCTGCCATTGCCTAGCTCAGTCCGTCACATAAAATTTGCTTGCAAGCAAACTCATAAAAATTAACTCACACACACACTATGCATGTAAATATTGATTTATTTATAAAAAAAAAGAGCAACTTTACCCAAAATCAGGCAAAGCAGGCAGACTGAAGTTACTCACAGAATCATTCAGTGATCTATTATCTGCTATCGCTAGCTCAGTTCTCTCAAATTTGCTAGCCTTGAGTCTGCACTGAATTTGCTTGCAGCAAATCTCAGTCTAAGGAAGGTTCAGCTGTGCTGAGCGAAGATCTAAAAGACTAGCTAGAAAGCAAGAAATCCAATCATTTCCTGCTTCCTAGCTAATCTAAATCTCCCAGCACAGCAGAACAGAAGATGGTTGGAAAAAGGAAAAATAGCAATTTTCTCAAGGCCCACTTGGCTACGGCCCACCTGTTGGCGACCACTGCTTTGGAGAATAGCTTGATCCCTTCCTCTCTGTGGCAGCCCTTCATAGCTATAAGCAGCATTGTGGAGGAGAGCTATGTTAGTCCAATGTTTCTCAACCTTGGGTACCTTAAGTTGAATGGATTTCAACATGCTGATTGGGGAATTCTGGGAGTTGGTGCACACATCTTAAAATAGCCAAGTTTGAGAAACAAACATCTATGGTGGCAACCCCAGCTTGCTGGCTGTGGGATTCTGGGAGTTGAAGTCCACACATCTTTAACTTATCAAGGTTGAGAAACAATGATCTATGGTGGCAACCCTAGCTTGCTGGCTGAGGAATTGATGTCCACATTTTTTTAAAAAATAAACTTTATTGATCTTTTATATCTTTAAAAATCAAACAAAAAATATACATGTGACATCTATCTCATATACTTCTATTCTGTGCTTATTTACAAATATATACAATTTGTGTGAATATAAGCTTTTAATCTATAAATTGCTTATCATTAATTCTTCTATCATCCATCTGCCTTAATTCAATCCAATCATACAATTTTTCCCAAATTCTACAATATTCAGAGTCATCTTTCTCTTGTTGCATCAGGGTCAATTTATCCATCTCGGCACACATCATTATTTTTTGAATAATCAATTTGTCTGATGGTATATAATTATGTTTCCAACATTGAGCATAGGCAATTCTAGCAGCCGTTAAGGATGTGTAATATTATATATTTTATATTTTTCCCACATTTCTTTTTAAATATTCCTAACAAAAATAATTCTGGTTCCAAATCTATTTGTCCCTTGAGGATCTCTTGCAACCATTTTTTAATTTTAAGCCAATATTTCTGGGCTTCTAAACAAGATTACCACATGTGATAAAAAGTATTCTCTTTCTTCTTGCCCTTCCAACATGCCAGGTTCATGTTAGGATATATCTTTGCCAATCTCGCAGGGGGTAAGTACCATCTATAAAACATCTTATAGATGTTCTCTTATATGAGGCCGATTTTGTTAATTTATAATTTAGGTTCCAAATGCTCTCCTACTCTTTCAAGCTTATAATATGTCCAATGTTTTGAGCCTAGGCTATCATATATGCCTTAACCACATCTTCTTCCAGTTCTACATCTGATAGATATTTATAGATTCTTGTAATATTTTTTGTTATCTGGACCTGTTAGGATTTTATCCAAGTGTTGTAATTCCAAATATATTCCAAAATCTTCTATATGTTTTTTATACTTATTTTGTAGCTGAAGATATGCCCACCAGTCGATGTGTATCCCTTGTTTTTGGAGGTCCTGAATCGATTTTAAGTTTCCTTGTACATCTAAAACATCTTTATATTTTGTCATTTTACATAGGTCTAAATTGTTTGGATGTATCATAGCTTCCATCGTCAATAACTAAATTGGAATTTTAATATAATGTTTCTTTCTAATTTTGATGATGTCCACATCTTAAAATGGTCAAAGTTGAGAATTCAGGAGAAATTTAGCAGTACCTTTTCTGTCTGACTAATTTTATTAAAGGCTGTCAGCTTCTGTAAGCTGCCGCTCCTTTCATCAGATGTATACAGTAATGCAGAGTGTGATGTTATAGATCCGATGCATAGTCCCACTGCCCAAGATGGATGCTGCCGATGAAATGAGCGGATGTCTTTGAGTAACATTGGTCAATCAGAAAATGTGCTGACAGACTCCTCCTGATTTTTCATTTTTTGTTACAAGGAGTAGGAGAGCAACCAATGCAACCCTCCCTAGTTCTTTTGCCATCCGGTTTTCTGTTCTTATGTCAAACTTGGTTAAAGTTTCTCCTCCCCTTCACCCACCTCGTAGCATCTGTCTCTCTGAGGATTGCAGTTGGGGTTGGTGTAGTGGAAATAATGCAGTGTGACAAACCACCTGAAAAGATGGCTTGCTAAACAATGAGTCCCCAAGCGGAGGACGCGACGGCTGCCTTCCCCACTCTGGGGTTCTCCTTTGACCCATCTCTTCCCTCAGCCCTCCTCCCCCTTATTCTGCCTAGGACTGTATCAACAATGCTGAGAGTGAATATTGCAGCCCCCTCAAACTCTGACTCCCTAATCCAATGCATATACTGTAATTCATTCCACAGTTGCAGCCTCAGGGGATATAGCAAGCCAAGCCACAGTCTTGATCAATCCAGCCCAATACTCCAGAGACTGATCTGCAACCGTCTTTTTGATCTTTTTGAGATATGAAACCACATATTTCTTCTGTTCCATTGAAGGTTGCACCTGGGAACATCTGAGATGCATGGATTTATTTACTGGGGGGGGGGAAACAACTGTGGGTGCTTTTGATGTGTCATGAGCACTTGCTTTTCTTAAAAAGAGCAAGCAAAAGACACCTTTGACTTTAGATGAACAACACTATCTAGCCCAGCTTTCTGTGTCCTACAGAGACCAGCAGGGTACATTTGGGAAATTTATAAACTGATCGGATTAATACAAGGTAGAGTTCTCAACTAAGGACCAGAATTTCCATTGCTAAGAAAGGCAGTTGCTAAGTGAGTTGTGATTGATTTTATGACCGGTTTTTTTGGTCATGGTTGTTAAGGGAATCACTGCAGTTCTTATCCCAAAGGTGCTTTTTCAAAAAGCAACCAGACTTTGTTTTTCCTTTAAGACATTTCACTTCTCATTCAAGAAGCTTCTTCAGTGCTGACTGAATGGTCGAGGATGGAAGGATTTATATTCCTTTCAGCCATCTGGTCCTTAGCACTCTTTCTGAGAGTTGTTGAGGCCACCTGTGCTCTAATCTTCAAGTGGCCTCAATGACTCTCAGAGAGAGTGTTAATGATCAGAGGACTGAAAGAAATATTTCCATCCTCCATCATTCAGCCAGAACTGAAGAAGCTTCTTGAATGAGAAGCGAAATGTTTTCAAGGAAAAAAGCCAAGAAAGTCCAGTTGCCTTTTGAAAAAACACCCGTTGGGACAACCATGATCTGGATGACTGAGAATCTACATACATATACTACAGTTCTTAATTGAATCATGCAGTCAAATAGCTGCCAAACAGTCTCATACTTGTTTTATTGAACGAGATGGAGGGAAGCAGGGTCCATTATTCACAAGTGTCCAGTAAATCAGAGAGAATGTTGTAACAAAGATTTAGATCAATGTATACCATTTGTGTCAATTTTTATTATTACACAAACGATGTAAACCACAATGGAAATATGGTGTGTTGCCTATGAGTTCCAGGATATCAAGATTTCTCTTGCATATATGTTATATAAAGAAACAGCTTCTGAATCTCTCCCCATTTAATCTGCATGGATGAAAAAGTTATAACATCATCTGAAAGAAAGAACAATATTTTTTGTCTGTATTTTCCCTGACATATTTAATTTTGTATATCTCTATCATGTTCCCTCCCACAAGCATTTTAATTTTGCCTCTCAAGAAATATGTTCTAGGCTTGTAGTAATTTTGGCTGCCTAGCGACCACACAGAAACAAGGGGAGGAGGGATAGAAAGAGAAAAGTAGGATTACACCATTCTGAATTAAACCCGCACCTTTTGTAGGCACAATTGTGCTATGCGTGTATGTACAAAAGGGATGATGCTTGCTTAACCATGGGGAGAAGCGCCTTTGCAAGATTCTGTGGATGCTTATGTCACAACCCTTGCATGTCTTCCAATTTTGACTCTGCTTGTCAGAAGGTTGCAAATGGTGATCAGGTGACACTGGGACACTGCAGCCATCATAAATGTGAGCCCATTGCCAAATGCTTAGATCTTGATGATCGCATGATCCTAGGAATGCTGCAACTGTCATAAGTGTAAGGACTGGTTATAAGTCACTTTTTCAACACGGTCATAACTTCAAACAGTTGCTGAATTATTGATCATAAACTGAGGACTGCTTGTACTTTCTAAAGTTCCTGCCAACCTAGCTGTTTTAAAGCATGCACATGCAAGTAGATAAATAGGTACCACTTCGGTGGGAAAGTAACAGCGTTCCATGTGCCTCAGCATATACCTAGTGATGCTGTTCACATGACCACAGAAGTGTCTTTGGACAGCGCTGGCTACCTTGGCTCAGAAATGGAGATGAGCATCACCTCCATAGTTGAACAAGACTGGACAGGGGAAATCTTCACCTTTTTTTTTGGTACTTTCTAAAGTTCTATATAATATAATATCATGTTCTTCTTGTGCCATATCTGTCATCGGACTTTGGTGATCATGTTGGCAATCTGTTATTATGGTTGTCTAATATGAGTTGTTAGCATTGATCTACATTGTATTGTATCAGATTTCAAGTGATTTATAGTCTACATTGGCCTTTCCATCTTCCCTCATATTAAAGGCAAAGGTTCCCCTCGTACATACGCGGTAGTCATTTCCGTCTCTAGGGGGTGGTGCTAATCTTCGTTACAAAGCTGAAGAGCCAGTGCTGTCTGAAGACGTCTCCGTGGTCATGTGGCCAGCATGACTAAATGCAGAAGGCGCATGGAACGCTGTTATCTTCCCACCAAAGGGGTCCTTATTTTTCTACTTGCCTTTTTCTTTTTACGTGCTTTTGAACTGCTCAGTTGGCAGAAGCTGTGACAAGTAATGGGAGCTCACTCCGTTACGCAGCGGTAGGGATTCGAACCACTGACCTACCAACCTTTCTGATTGACAAACTCAGCGTCTTAGCCACTAAGCGACTGCGTCCCTAATTCTTTCATGCCAGATATCATTAATTGAGATCAGTTTCTCTGTCTTGCTGCCATCCAGATGGGTTGGTTCAAGGTGTCTAGGTCCCATTACAGATGGAGGATATAGGTAGTCCCCACAATCACAATTGAGCCCAAAATTTATGTTGTTAAAGTGAGATATTTGTTAAGTGAGTTTTGCCCCATTTTATGACTTTTCCTGCCCCATTTGTCCAGTTAATCACTGCAGTTCTTAAATACGTAACACAGTTGTTTTAGTGAATCTGGTTTCCCCATTGACTTTACTTGTCAGAAGGTCACAGAAGGGGATCACATGCCCCCCTAGGACATGGCAACCATCATAAATATGAGTCGGTTGTCAACCATCCGAATGTAAATCATGTGACCATGAGGATGCTGCAACGGTCGTAAGTGTGAAAAATAGTTATTTCACTTTTTTCAATGCCATTGTAACGTCAAATGGTCACTAAATGAACTGTCTAAGTTGAGGACTACCTGTATAGAATTGGTCTGATCCTGCTGGTCTTCACTGAAGCCAGAGGTGGTATTCAGCAGGTTCTGACCAGTTCTGGACAACCGGTAGCGGAAATTTCAAGTAGTTCAGAGAACCAGTCAATTCCACCTCTGACTGGCCCTGCCCCCATCTATTCTCTCTCTCCCGAGTCCCAGCTGATTGGCTGGGTCTCCTTTTGTTGCCCTGCACAGGAGAACGGAGCTGGAAAGCAGGTTAGTGGGGTGGGAAGGGAATGGGGATTTTATAATATCCTTCCCCTGCCCTGCCCACCAAGCCACACCCACAGAACCGGTGGTAAAAAAAAATTGAATCCCACCACTGATTGGAACCAGTTTTATTGGAGTTGCCACCTGCAGAGTTGTAATACAATTTTGGATTCCAACTGCCTATTAATTTTGGTTGTTATTTTTAACTATTGTTTTTTTACGGTAGATTTTACTGCTAAAAATAATACAGCTGTTTACAATGGTTCAATTTGGGAAACTGTATAAATCCAAGAAAAGGAAGGAAACAAGGAAGGAAGGTGGAAAAGCCAACGTAGACTATAAATCACTGAAAATCTAACACAAAACAATGCAGTTCAGTGCTAACAACTCATATTATTAGATAACCATAAAAACAGAGCAGACAAAAGTGTGAAGCAGATTGAAGGATTCTATCAGAACTTGGTAACATGGCAACTGCTGAGAACTATATGGCTACCAAAATTAAATAAAAAAGAAAAAGAAAATAAATATCCGATAGTCAAATCATGAGAGAGATTTTAGCACTCTCTCATGCAAGCTTGTGAGATTACGGATGAAGACACTAAACCCTTGATAGATTGTAGGAAGTTAGCACCCCCCCCCCACTCCTAGAAAAATGAAATATTCTAGGAAATATTAAAAAGGCAGAATATTTCCCCTAAAAAGAGTAGAAACTCAGAAGCAGAAACTCACCTCAGAGAGGCAGAAACTCAGCCCCCACCACCTTTGCTAATGGGCCATTAAGGCCTAGGCCAGAGTATTTTACATAATAAAGGCCTCTACCCATCTCACCACCTGGCCTGGGAAGATTGTATCAGTCAACACTCAGGTGAAACCATGTGGTCCAGACAAAGCCTACAAGTTAGGAAGACCCTGCCCCTGGGAGTTTGCACAGGAACAGGAAACACTAAGGTGGGGCCCAACAGAGAGTATATAAGGGTCTCTCAGCATCTTGGCCTTCATTCTCTTTTCCTTCACCTTGAAGCATGTGATCATCCTTTTCACTTTGGAGCTCCAAGCCATGTGGTCCTGTTCATCATGAAACCATCTTTCCAAACAGCTTCCGTGTTTCCAGTGTCTTTTTCCCCACTTGGAACTGAACCCAGAAGGATAATTCTTCCAACAATTTACCATGTGAATTTGATGTTCTGAATCCAAAATCTCCAAGAAGACATCATTTTGGGATTTTCACATGTTCAAAGGAAGTCAGACAATAATGCAGAGAGTTTGAAGAGACTGCTAATCTAATCCGGAGGCTGAGAATAAATCTTCTCAGGTTGAATGAAGGAACAGTAAGTTTCTAAAAAGAGAAAGGACAACCATGACAAGCAAACTGTACTAGTAATGCAAAAATATGGCAATACAGGCCAGTACAAGTAATGAAGGTCATTGTGGCTGAAAGCAACTAACACCACCAAGCCAGAACAGAATCAGCAATACAAAAATAATTAAAAAAAAAATCAGAAGTTTGACCATGCAAATTTCTTGATTCGCATAAGCCAGTAATTCTCAATCTTGGCTGATTGAAGATGTGTGGACTTCAATTCCCAAAATTCCCCAGCCAACTACGGCTCTGAGTTCTAGTCTCACCTTAGGCTACTGACTCTGGTTGGGCCAGTTACTTTCTTTCAAACCCAGGAAGGAGGCAATGGCACATCACATCTGAAAAACCTTGCTAAAATTCCTGCAATGACTTGTCTGAGGAGAATATTTGTAGCTCAGGACTGAAATCGGGAGTCTTGGTGCTCTCTGAGCTTGGTTACGCATGGTGTAATGATGATGGTAGCTGCTAGTTTGGGTAATGAAAGGTCTGCAAGAAAACAATCAAAGCTCAGACAACACTTGTGGGAGAATTGGAAACAATTGTACAGCAGGGAAAAAAAATGGGGGGGGGGGAATCTTAAGCTTGGTCTGACCCCTGCTGGTCCTGCTGGGAACTGATCAAAAACCATCACAGCTGTTCACGACTGAGAGAAATCTAAAATCGACACGGGAGCCTAATGTATAACAACTCAAAACAGCACAAAAGAGTGGCACAGTACCTCAGTTATTTTCACCAAAACACGTGAAAAAAACTAACCAGGGATGGGAGAAATGTCTTTTCTCTATGTTGCTGAATGTTAGAAGGAATCCGATACCGGCACGGCTAATTCTAACTTTGCATTCAGCTCACTATTGCCAATTATCTTGGGACTGGTGTCTCTCCGCAGACCTTATGGCCAAAACATCTGGTCTAGATTTAAACTTGCTGCTTCAGAAGCATTCATAGGAAAGATATCTAAAAACTCAGCATCACAACTCATAAGGAAGGAAGGAAGGAGGGAGGGAGGGAGGGAAGGAAGGAAAGAAGGAAGGAAAGGAGGGAGGGACGAGGGAGGGAGGGAGGGAGAACAGATTGCACAGTCCAGAAACAACTTTTAAGATGCATGGAATCTAATTCCCAAAATTGCTTAGCTAGTACATTGGCTGAGGAATTCTGGGAATTAAAGCCCACATATTTTAAAATTGTCAAAGTTGAGAAACACTGATCCAGAGATTGAACTAATTGTAAGACAAAGATTCAAATAACCCCACCTTGAATATGTTAGGTATATGATGGGACAGACTTCCAAGATTCTTGTATTCTATTCTATAAGGAAAAAGTAGCATTCCTAGAATTGTTCCCATGTGTGTTTCTTGACTGGCCTATCTCACAGGGCTGATAAAAAACTCCTTCCTGCTCTTTGGGTTCATGTGCCAGATGAATGTCCAAATGTCATTCTCACACAAGCTATACAATTATGTATGTATGCTTGTGTCACAATGCTTGTATCACAATGCTTGTATGCTCTACACAATGCTCTACATTATGTTTGTATCACAATGTTTGATACAATCTCAAAGCTACATCATTTACATATGGTTCATGTGTTATAGTTTGTCCTCCTGTCCTAGTGCCCAAGCTAGCAACATCTCGAAGAAAACAACCCATCCGACACTGCCAAAAAAAGCAGAAAGATGTAAACAGGACTAAAGGGGACCTTTACGTTGTTTAAATAAAGTTATTAGCTATCTACGGATGTTAGCTGGTAGAATTTCCCTCTGGGTACAGCAGATGGCTGCATTAAAGTACAATCCTCCAGTCCTTGAGCTGGCAGAAAAATGTGCTATCTAGTTTTATTTATTTATTTATTTGTCAAATTTTAAATACAGGCCATCCCTGCTCACAGAGGGACTCTGGGTGATATACCATCAAAAATATAAAAGCCTAAAAAATCAAAGATAAAAAAATACAATGCAACAATAAAAAGAACCAGATAAAAACAAGAATAGAATAAGTCAAAAATTAGAAAGCAGAGGAAGGACACTTAAGGCTCTGGACATGCCCAAGGTTATGTTCCATTCAATGGGCTCCACGCAATTGGCAGAACTAAATCTTCAAACTTGAAAGGCCAGGAGAGTGAGGGCCCATCTCATTTGGATGGGGGGGGGGAATGGGNGGGGGGGGGGGGGAATGGGGAGAGGATATTCCCAAGGGTGAGGGCAACAGCAGAGAAGGCCTTCTTCCTGGATCCTGTCTGTCAAAATTCTTTGATAGTCCTTAGCAATAGCAATAGCATTTAGCCTTACCGGTATATACCACTTTACAGTGCTTTACAGCCCTCTCTAAGCATTAGCCTAGTGCCCCCAACAATCTGGGACCTTATTTTACCAATCTTAAAAGGATGGAAGGCTGAGTCAACTCTGAGCCGATGAGAATTGGATTCCTCTCAGTGAGCAGTGAATTAAGCCCATATCACACTGCACCAACGGATGGAAAGAGGATGTAAAACGGAGAAAAATGCTTGCCATCCGTTGGTTA
>BHFT01016723.1:0-40128 GCA_004320025.1 Laticauda laticaudata
AACAAAGTATTTAATGAGAATATTTCATTCATTCAGATCTAGGATGCCTTATTTTTGTGTTCCCTTTATTCTTTTGAGCAGTGTATATATCTCCATTCTCTTTGAAAGCAGACGCTGGAATCAAGAGACAAGATCTTGGGGGTTTTGTCTCATTTTATTTTCCCCCCTTCTTTCTTTTTTGGAAATAGTTTAATTGTTATTGAATGTTCTACATCTTACAGTAAATATATTGTACAGTTACAAACTCTTGGCTTAAAACTGTCGGGGCAGATTTCTCTTCCACAATCTCCCCGACGAAAATCATGATCGTTACGCATTTACAGGTCCTATTCACACGTTCGGGTTGAGGGGTCTCTTTTCAAACACACCAGTTTCCCGTCCCCCCCCCCCAACTCTGGGCTAAAGTTGAAAACAATGGAAGACTTTTTCTTTTCCCAGGAAAAATGTTGCAAAATGCGACTAAACGGAATTAATTCTGTGGGCTGAAGAATTTTCAGAAAAATATCTCAACAGATTCCCCTGCAAAAGGGGCTTTTTCCATCACAAGAGCAGCTGTCTGAGCACACTGCAAATTATTTTACGCAAGAAACTTCATAAATGCAGGCAGTCCTCAACTTACAACTGTTCCATTTTGTGACCGTTCAAAAGCACTGAAAAAAAAAGGACCTCTGGACCATTATCACACTTGCAACGGCTGCAACAATCATGATCACGAAATCAAAAATTTGCAGGCGTGGCAACTGGGTTCGTGTTTATGATGGTCGCAACATCCCGGGGGCTCACACGATCCCCTTTTGCGACCATCCGACAAGCAAGGGGAAGCCAGATTCACTTAACAACCATGTTGTTAACTGCAGTGATTCACTTAACAGGCAAACAGGCAAAAGAGGTCGTAAGATGAGGCAAAATTCATTTAAAAAAAAGTTTTGCTTCGTAATGGACATGACGATGGTCGTAAGCCGAGGACTACCTGGAACAAATATTCAACACATCCATTACACAAAGAGTTAACCTGCTCCTCCAGATGCAGCAATTCACTTAACAACTGTAGTATGAAGGAAAATTCATGGATTTCTCACTTAGCGATGTAAATTTGGGGCTCAAGGATGGACGTAGGCTGAGGATTACCTGTGTAGTGATAGGGGATGGTGATAGCAAAGGCCATTTCCTAATTCATGGGGAAGGGGCGCAGGTAGGAGGGAACCCTGAAATACCTGGACAAATGCACATGGATCTCAACTACCAATGCAGGCTATATTACAACCATTCGTTTAGTGACGGTTCAAAGTTACGATGGCGCTTTAAAAATGTGACTTCCAACCAGTTCCCGATGCTGGTCACTGCAGTATCCCGATGGTTCCAGACCAAAACTTGTATTTACGACCCAGGGTTAGGCCATCGGCATATGGGTTTGTCCCAGGGTTACGCCGTCGGCATATGCGACCTTCCGACACGCATTCGATAGGTGGGGGGGGAGATGGATTCACTTAATGGACATGAGCTTCACTTAATGACAGCAATGGTTCGCCTGACTGCTACAACCACAAAAAGGTGTGAAATCAGGCATGGCTCACTAAGCGACCACCTGGCTTAGCGACGGGGGCGACTTTGGTTATAACTTGAGGACTACCTGTATAATGCCAGGTTTTTGTTCCTGTAAGGGGGCCCCCACAAATCTATAGATCTCAGGACTTTTGTTATTTGGGGAGGGGCTCCACCCCCTCTCCTGGCCCAATTTCAGATTATACACTTTATACAGCTATATATACACCTGAAAGTCTGAAGGGGGGTAGATGGCTGCTTGGAGCCTCCGAGTGAGGATCAGTTGGCTGGACGTCCGGCCAAGCAATTCCCCAAGCGTCCCCTAGCATTGTCCAGGCGAAAATGGGCACGCACACCCCAAACACAAGAATTACAGAATAAAAGAGCTGGTGGGGGACCTTGGATGTCTTCTAGTCCAACCCGCTGCTCAAGCACGAGAGCCTATACCCGTCATGGCATACCTATGGCATACGTGCCACAGGTCACACCTATGGCACGCAAGCCGCAGGCAAACCTACCTCACTGCTCATGCACGCACCTCACAGCTGATCTTCAGCCGCTTTGAGGCCTTTTTCGGCCTCCTAGAAGCTTAAGGAAGGCTTCTGTAGGCCGAAAACTATGCTTGTTTCATCACTTTCTGTTTTTCCGGAAATACTGGAAGTGACGAAACGGGCCTAGTTTTCGCCCTGCAAAAACCTTACTCCAAGCCTCTGGGAGGTTAAAAAAGGCCTCAAAGCAGCCGAAAATCAGCTGTGAGGCGCAGTATGGGGGGGTAAGGATTGCACGTGCATGCGAAGGGGGCATGGGGGCTGCACATTGCCTTCTGGGTATTGGCACATGAGGCACAATTTGGGGCACAGGAGCCCGAAAGGTTGGCTACCACTGTTGTAGGGTCTCCTGCTTGAGCAGGGTGGAGGGTTGGACTGGATGACCTTACAAGGCTCCTTCCAGCTCTGTTCATCTGTAATCGGATGGGCAGACGGAAGGTGGCTTGTCCAAACAAACCACCATCGAACCCTTCTCGTTCTGTCGTTTTCCGGGTCGAATTTCTCCCAAGCCAATGTGGGGGGAAATTCTACGTCTCTTGCATCGCTTCCTCGTTTACAGCTAAGTCCTCGACTTACAACAGTTCGTTTAGTGACTGCTTGAAGTTACTGTCACAACCTCCCCCGGGATTAAAATTCAGCCTCTTGGAAAACTGACTCGTATTTATGATGGTTGCTGTATCCAGAAGGGGGCTGGAGGGGATGCACATGATTCCCGCTTTTGCGACCTTCCAACAAGTGCTCTCCATGAGGGGAAGGTGGGATTCAGTGAACAACCGTGTGTCTGACTGAACCGCCCCAGGGATTCACTTAACAAACATTGGAAGAAAAGATAGGGGCAAAAAAAGCTCAACTCGCTTTCAACGATAAGAAAATTGGGCCTCCGTTGTTGTCGTAAGTCGAGGACTACCTGTATTAACTCCAGAAGTTACAATTTGGGGGGTGAGGGGAGGGGCAAAGGCCTGTTCTCCTCCAAAATGGCAGCCAAAGTATCAGTGAAAAAACTCAGCTTTAAAAAAAATAAAACATTAATCCAATGCATTAAAAAAAGGTTAAAAAAAAAAAGAAGTCAGGGCCGTGATGGCAAACTTATGGCACGCGGAGCCATTTGTGCCGGTACGCAAGCCGCAGGCAAATTTACCTCATTGGGCATGTGCACGCCTCACAGATAATTTTGGCTGGCTTGAGGCCTTTTTCGGCCTCCCAGAGGGCTTGAAAAAAGCCTTTGCAGGGCAAATAATAGGCCCATTTTATCACTTCCTGTAATACCGGAAGTGAGGAAGCGGGCCTATTATTTGCCCTGGAAAGCCTACAGAGGCTTTTTTCAAGCCTCTGGGAGCCTGAAAAAGGCCGAAAATCAGCTGTGAGGTGTAGTGCAGGTAAGGGGGGGGGGAGGGTGGGAATTGCGCATGCATATGCAGGGGGCGGGGGCAGCATTGCATTTTGGGTGCTGCCACAGGAGTGCGCGCACAAAACGGTTAGCCGCCACTAAGTTAGGGTCTTAGTCAGGTCCTTGGCTGCTATTTTGACTTTTTTGACTTCCCACCCGCAAAAGGACATCCTTATATCAGCCTATGATTCATGGGAAGGCTACCTCCCCCTTTATGGGGGGGGGGAGAGGAGAGGCGGATTTCATGATGGAAACATGACGGAGGAACGGAAAGGGGGGAGGTCTTCCTGGAGGAGGGGCGGGTGGGTGAGAAAGGCCTGGGCTGTTTTAGCCCCCTCCAGAACCCTAAAGGTGGAATTTCCCCCCCTCCGAAGAACCCGCAGGAATCGTGAATGGATAGATAGCCTCAGGAGGTACCGGCGACGCACGACGGAGGGAAATGGGAGGGGGACAAAAAGTAACAACAGGGTTCAATGGGGTGCATTGGACTGCAGGAATGGGGAAAGGGGTGTGTGCTGGGAAACCAGGGAAGAGGGGGGGCGGCTTGTGCTTGCCCCCCCCCCCTGCAAATTTAGAGAAAGAAAAAACCTTAAAGTTCAAAATTAAAATCTTGGGCTTCACTTTTGCTGGCAATGCCTGGGGGGGGGGGGGTAGAGGCTGGGAGGCAGCTGCTCCATCATCACGCCTGGTTGCATCCGATGTCTCGACTCCAGATCTGGGGGAGAGAGAGAGAAAGGAACAGAGTTTGAGACCTGAGTTCGAATTTCCCTCTCCCAGCCAGCTGAATTTTTCAGCTTTTTCTCCTCTGGTGTGGAAGAGCCACAAGAAAATAAAAGAGATGCTCCTTCGGCATCCAGACATTTTCCTAGGCCTCAAAAGGCTCTATTAATCTTAAATATTGCTTGGACCTTCCTTCCTTCCTTCTCTCCTCTGATTTCCCTCTCTCCTCCTTCCTTCCTCCCTCTTCTCCCTCTCTTCTTCCTTTCTCCCACCCTCCCTCTTGCCTTTCCCTCTCTTCTCCTCCCTCCCTCTCTCCCCTTCCTTCTTTCTTCTCCTTCCCCTCTTCTTTCTTTCCTCCCTCCCTCCCATCTTTCCTTTCCTTTCCTCCACCCATTCTCTTCTCCTTCTCCCTCCTTCCTTCCTTTCCACCTCCTTCCTTCTATCCTCCCTCCATCTTCCTTCCCAACTCTTGTGGCTCATTTTGTGACCTCCATTTTGAATCCTTCTGCAGAGCCATCTCTTTGGTCATTGGTCCGAGCTGGTCTAGGGTCTTCTGCCTGAGCAGAGAGTTGGACTAGATTACCTCTGAAGTCCCTTCCCAACTCTGTGATTCTTTCTTCCCACTTCCCAAGGGGTGAGGGTCTTCCTGTCATCGTCTCCTTTCAACAACCCTATCATCCCTTGCGGGGTGGAGTCTGGACAACTGAACAGAGATAACGGTTTACTGGCCAGCTGCCTTTCCTGTCACCAATGAGGAGTTTTATCTTCAGTCGATATTATGTCCTGAAGACAAAATCTTACGGAAGCCCCATTGGACTCCCCCATCCATTCTTGACCTGGTCTCCCTCCAACCAACCGCTCCTGGGCGAGACCCACAGATACTTACACGGACTGGCCGATGGGATTACCAGTGAGGTGGGATATAGCTGTAGGCAGGGGTCCCTTGCGCCCGGTACGTTGGCACTGAGACGGGGTGCGCCCCCAGGGCAGTGTGTTGTGGGGTCGTCAGCAGTGTGCCTGCGACGGGGAAGGAAGAAAAAAAAATAAGGACCACTGCTGATGGATTCCATCGTTTTCTGGAAGCGTGCGGCTTGGCTGGAGCCAATGGGGGCACCCAGGAAGGAATAGCCAACGCCCAAGAAGATAGACAGGCTCAAGATCCAGAGGGATCCAGGCAGACTAGAACCCTGGGCCGTATCTGACAAAAGGAAATTCAGTGTGGAGAAAAGGAAACTCCTCCACTCAGGCAAGAAAAACCCAAAGTCCACACATATGGACTGGGTGCAACCAGGCTCAATAGCAGGAACTGGGAGAGGATTCGTGGAGTCTTTTAGTGGACCAACCAGTAAATTGGGGAGACAGCCAGCCCCCAAAAAAGCCCCAACCAGGAAAGGAAAGGAAAGGGAAAGGAAAGGAAAGGAAGGAAAGGGAAAGGAAAGAAAGGGAAAGGGAAAGAAAGGAAGAGGGAAGAAGGGAAGGGAAGGGAAGGGAAAGGAAAGGAAGAAAGGAGAGGAAAGTAAGGGAAGGCGAAAGGGAGGGAGAAAGGAAAGGAAAAGGAAAGGAAAGGGAAGAAGGAAGGGAAACGAGGTAGGGGAGAGGAAGGGAAGGGAAAGGGAAAGGGAAAAGGAAAGGAAAAGAAAGGAAAAGGAAAGCAGCAAAAGGCAAAAGGAAAAGAAGGGAAGGGAAAGGGAAGGGAAAGAAAGAAAAAGGAAAGGAAAGAAAGGGAAAGGGAAGGGAAGGGAAGGGAAGGAAAGGAAAGAAAGGAAAGGAAAAGGAAAGGAAAGGGGAAAGGAAAGGAAAGACAGGAAGGGAAGGGAAGGGAAAGGAAAGGAAAAAAAAGGGAAAGGGAAAGGAAAGGATAAAGTAAGAAAGGAAAAGAAAGGGAAGGCGGAAAGGTAGGTTGAAGGGATAGCAAAGGAAAGGAAAGTATGGGGAACTTGGGAAAGGGATAAGTGTTGAAAAGGAAAGGAAAGGAAGGATAATGGAAAGGAAAGAAAGGACAGGAAAGGAAAAGGAAAAGGAAAGAAGGGAATGAAAGGGAAGGGAAGGGACAGGTGGATAAGGAAAAGGAGGACAGGTATAGTTGAGAGGAAAGGAAAAGCGGGGAAAGGAAAAGCGAAAAGGATAACATCTGAGCAAACCATGGATGGACAGGAAGGGACCATTCGCCTAGGTTTAAGGAAGAGAAGTGACCAGGGAGGAGCAGGGAGAGCACGCGCTTCCATTTATTTGAGAGGGCTGCCCCCAGAGAGGAGGAGGGGGTTTCCCAGCTATGTCTCCAAAGCACCTGAAGGGCCGGAACAAAGATACATATGGGTGGCAAACTGAACCCGAGAGACTCTTCAACCTGTGGGGAAGAATAAGGAGACTAAACTTTCTGACAGGGCGAGAACAATCAAGCCAATGGAAGAGGGAAGATGCTGCTCGGGAAGTTTGTGGTAGCGCCACATCTTGGAGATTTACAAGAAGAGATGACTCACATCTGTGCAGAAAATGGTGAAATGGTGCAGGGTCTCCTGCTTGGGTGGGAGGGGGTTGGACTAGATGACCTACAAGGTACCTTCCAACTCTGTTAATCTAATCTAACCTCAGAGCCTTAAGGTCTAACTTGAAAGCTACGGAGAAAGAGCTGGACAAGGGGGAACTCAGCGCAGCTTCCGGTTAATAAAAATAAATCCTATCCTGGTAGTCCCCAACTTATGGCCATTCACTTAGTGTCCATCATGATTTATGACTTGTAATTCCTGACTCAAATTCCAGTCGGTAAGTTGAAGACTATCTGTAACCTGTTTTATTCCAAGATGGCCACTTCTGTGATCGGAGGCTTGGTAAAGGCTTACGCTTTGGAAGACAGGGAGACCTTGACTTACGACCGTTTGTTTAGCGACTGGCTGAAGTTACAGCAGCACTGGGGAAAAAAAAGGTGACCTTGTGACCATTTTACACACTTAACGAACATTGCCGCATCCCCAGGATCAAAATTTGGACTCTTGGGAACGGGCTCGTATTGATGACGGGTATCCCCGAGGTTACGTTTATCCCCTTTTGCGACCTTCTGACCAGCGAATGGGGAAAGCCCGATTCACTTAACAATGATATTACTAACTTTAACTGCAGCGATTTGCTTAACCACTATTGGATGGAAAGGTCGTAAAATGGGACAAATAACTTTAATGTCTCGCTGAGCAATGGAAAAATGTCGGCCCGTACGTCGAAGACTAAACCGTATTGAATTTAAATGCGTCGTTTATAAAGCCTGAATCTGTTCCTATGACGTCCCCCAGACCCCCCCAAGTCCACTTGGCTGGGCAGCATGGGGCTCGTAGTCCGGACTACGGGACCGAAAAGCAGTGTTTGATGAGAAGAGGTGGGAGAGGGAGGTGGTCTTTGCCTCGACGGCCCCTTACCTGCGGACATTGCCATGGTCGCCCCTGCAACCATCCCCATGGCGACGCCGTTGGTCCTGGGCGCGGTGACGGGAGCTGGGTAAATGGCGGAAGGGATGCTGTTGGGCTGGACCACCGTGGTGTGATGGATGACGTGAGGCTGCGCCGCGTAGACGGGCTGCGTGTAGTATGCCCCCTGTTGGGAGGAGAAAGGAACACGCACGAGGTGCATGAGGAAAAACGTTCGTGGGAATCCCACAACGGAGGTCCTGTGGGAAACCGTGTGTGTGTGTGTATCTGCAGAACCAGCTGGTTTTTTCCTCTTCTGCCCTCCACCCAAAGGCGTTATTTTGTGATGACCCAAAGGGGCGTAGCACAAAGGCAACACAGTCCGATAAGCAATCAGAGTCCCTTTATTAAGTACAACTTGGCCCCCAATGTCCAGGTCACCTTCGGGCTGGAGAAAAAACTCTCCCAGGAACAGCCTCGAAGTGGAGGAAATTAAGTCCAAAACAAGGTACACACAAACTAAAAATCCAAACAAACCAAGCTGAAGTAATTAACTTGACAGGGAGAAGGAATTTCAGGAATTTCATGCTTTGAAAGCATGGCAAAACTCACACAGTTGGGAAGACACCAGGAACCCAGATAAGCCACAACGATACAAGATAAATTCACAATTTGCTCCCAACAAGTTGCTGCACGCAGCTTCCTCTTTTATACACTGTGTTCCCAGCTGCAGCTAATGAACAGAATCAGGGCCCTTTCCTCCTCCATAAGTCATGCCACTCACGTTGCTCCCTTCTCCGTTCCTCCCTGGGTGTCCTAGGATGAAGAGGGGGTGGGCCTAGGTCTTCCTCTGAACTCCCTCTCCCTTGCTCTACCTCTCCCCTGCCCTCCCCCAGTTTCCTCCACAACCAACAGAACCACATTCCGGCTCCCTATCAGTTGTTCGGCTTCCGCCTCAGAGTCAGATTCCGACAGGGGCATGACGTATTCAGCCAATTCGGACCGGTTCTGGAAATTTTGAGTAGTTGGGAGAACCGGCCAATCCCACCTCTGATTGCCCCCACCCCCATCTCTTCTCTGCCTCCCATTGACTCCCAGCTAATCGGCTGAGTCTTCTTTAGTTGCCCTGCACAGGAGAACGGGGCTGGAAAGCAGGTTACTAGGGTGGGGAGGCAAGGAGGATTTTGCAGTATCCTTCCCCTGCCATGCCCACCAAGCCATGCCCATAGAACCGGTAGTAAAAAAAATTGAATCCCACCACTGCCTCAACCCCACCCAGTGGTGGGATTCAACCGATTTGCACCACTTTGGCTGAACTGGTTGTTCAGTTGGCTGGCCCTGCCCCACCCTTTCCAGGTGTCCTCACGTGCCCCGTTTTGGCTTCCAGGTAAGTGCAGGGAGGCCCACTAGGACCAAAATGGGCACCCGGGGGGTTGGGGAAGGATGTAGCACACACACACACGGCCCGTTTTTGCTTCCAGGAGGCTGCAGGGAGATGTACTAGGCCCAAAACGGGGTCTGGGGAGGCAGTACACCCCCCATGGCCTATTTGTGCTCCCAGGGGGGTACAGGAGATTGAGTACTGCCTGTCACACACCCTTGGTCACACCAACCATAGCCACCATTATTTGAGTTCACTACCACTGTCCCCTCCCTTAATCCTCCCTCTTCCAGGATTCTGACACAAAACTTCCAACACCTCCCCCCTTTCAATCTTTCGACCAGTGTTTAGCAACCTGTGCAACTTTCAGAGGGGTGGACTTCAACTCCCAGAATTCCTCAGCCAGAAAAGCTTCTATCGAAACATCTGCGGACCAGAAGATCGACTGGCCAAACTCACCTGGGCGTACAGGTTCTGCTGCGGATAGGCACTTCGAATGGGGTACATGGCTGTCTGGTACGGGTTGGGTGATGGAGAATAAGGAGGCGGGGCGTTATTACTCTGGGTTGGAGGGACTTTGTAGGGCGTTCCAGCGGGGTATCCTGCGGAGAAACAAGAAGAGATAAGGGCCGCCCAGGTAGGAGGAAAACAAGTTCCCATCATCCCTGTCTCATTTTTCTCCCAGTGGAATCAGGGACCTGCTTCCAAACACCAGTTTTAAAGTAGGGAGGGGCATTTCTTTGCCCCTCCCCACCAGCCCTACTGGGGAAACACTTCTGGTCCCCCTTTAACACAATTATCCAAACAGGAAGTTGCGGGTGTGTTTAGGTATTGGGATTTAAGAGCCAACCAGCAGTGAAGCTGATGCAATATAAGGCTGATGCAATGAAGAGGAATCAGCACTGGTACTGCCTCTTTAAGACTGAGGATGGGTTCAACCACTCGAAGAGGTATTTATATAAGGCAGCCATTAGAGGGAGTATTCTCTCTCCTTGTGCCCAGTATTCATTGCAGAGTTCTCAGTGCAGAATTCAGAAGATAGATTGCTTGTCAGGTATTTGCCTACCATGTACATTTCTGTATATGTCTTCTATATAAACCACTAGTAAATGTCTAAATCTCTGTGGAGCTATGTTTTGCTCCTAGGTTGTCTCATTAATAGTAGTCACGCTGCAAACACTCTATAGGGTGTCTCCCACTGCATTTCAGGGAAAATTCACTTAGCAACATAAATTTGGGAGTCAATTCGGGTCTGCCTGGAATCACAGGGGTGAGATTTTTGAATCCAACACTGGGCATCTTGGAAGGAAAAATGTCCAAAATTGGAAATATTTCGCACGGCTCTGCAAACATTTCGGGCCTGCATTCCTTGCCCCTGCGAATTGTACAGGCAGTCCTCGAATTACAGCCAACAGTGGAGCCCAATAGTGAAACATTGGTTAAATGAGGTTCTCCCCTTCCCCATTTTACAACCTTTTTTGCTATGGTTAAGCGAATCACTGAAGTTAAATTAGTAACACCGTCGTTAAGGGAATCTGGCTTCCCCAGTTGACTTTGAAGGTAGCAAAAAAGGGAGTCAGGAGACGATCGTAAGAGTGAAAAACAGTCGTAGGTCCTTTTTTCGGTGCCATTGTAACTTCAAATGGTCACTAAATGAACTGTTGTAAGTCGAGGTCTACCTGTATCCACTCAATTTGAAGGTTTTCATGGCAACCAGTTTTTACCATCCTGAAAACTATTTTCTGCTCTGATTTTAAAGGGCACAAATATTTACTCGCTTCCACCTGGCATGAAAACAAAAATTGCTATCAGCCTGATTTAACTCACTTAGCAACCCGTTGGGGGGGGGTGTCAATTGTGGACATAAGTAGAGAACGAGCAGCATTTCAATTCAATACATGAGACATTGGAGATTAGGGTTCCTTTTGCAAATAACCAATAATGATGTGTGGATAACAGCCCAACTGGTATGGGTGGTGTGATGACCCAAAGGGTTGTGGCACAAAGGCAACACAGTCAGATAATAAGTAGGAATCCCTTTATTAGCTCCAACTTTGCTCCCAATGGTCTGGTTACCTTGTGGCTGGAGAAAAACTCTCCCAGGAACAGCCTTTGGCTGCAGAGAATCAAGTCCAAAACGTGGTCAACAAACTAATAAGTCCAATCAAGGCAAGGGAGGTCATTGTCCAGCAGGGGCCAGGAGATGGGAAGGCATGGTGTTAATTCAACATGGTTTGGGGAGGATGCCAGGAACATCAGACTAGCCACAGTCAACACAGAACACGATTTTGGTTCGCAGCAGAACACGGTCTCAGCTTGTATCTTCTAAACTCTCATTCCAAGGTGTGCTCTAATGAAGGGAATCGTGGCCCCTTTCCTCCCCTGGAAGCCACGCAACCATTGTTGCTGCCTTCTTTCATTCCTCCCTGCGTGCCCTCATGATGAAGAAGGGGTAGGCCAGGGCCTTCCTCTGAACTCCCTCTCCTTGTTCTACTACCTCTCTCCTGCTCTGCCAGCCAGACTTTGGCCCTCCCAGTTTCCTCCCCAGCCAAACACAGCCATACTCCCTCTCCATCAAGCTGTTCAGTCTCTTCCTCCCTCCTCCGATTCAAGACTCCAACAGGGGCATGACAGGTGTTGAGTGAGTGAAATAGCCCCTGAAACAGCAGACCTCCCCTAAGAACAGAAGCTAGACCCCCAAAGCAGCTGCAAAACAACACACAGGATGAACACAACCATACTACACACACATCACACTCTCGCACAGATCAGTTTACCTGGGACGTAACCTGGGCCAGTAGTCGAATAGATGTTACGGGTTGTAGGTGGGGCTGCGGTGGGGTATCCTGGCAGGATAGCCTGGGGAGGGAAGAGAGGGGGTGGTTTACCGCAGACAGGAAGGCACAATTCTTTCACAGAAACACAAAACAGCAACTGGCTGGCAAAAGAGCTGCTCAAAACCCATAGCTGTTGAAATGGGTGCAGACTCCCCCCCCCCCAAGCGCAATTTAGATCCATAGAGTCTATGAGTCATGCCAGCCCTGCCTTAATTTATTTATTTTAATTTATCGCGCTCTGCCGTTTCTGGAGTTCCTTTGGTATGCAGAGAGAGAAGAGGGAGAAAGAGAGAGAGGAGAGAGAGAAAAAAAAAAGCCAATTTCCTGCAGCTTTCACCAAATTAAAAGTAAAAATCCCCCCCAACAAATCACTAGTTACGCTGTCCAATCCAGGTGCTGGCTCCTTCCTGGCTCCCCCTCTGGCCAGCCACCTGTGAGCATGTCCTTGGTTCAAAGAGGAAACTTTTGTTTTGGCTACAAAACCCCATCAAGCTATTCCCCACACACACACACAGCTGTGCGGTAACCGCGAAGCCTCTAAGACGGCTTCCGCTAGGATCACTTCAGGATTGAGAATGTAAAGCCGACTCTGTGGAGTTAATGAGACTCACTCCTTGCCAGAATAAATAACTCTCAGTTCCAGGTGTTCGTTTTTACAAGGGTTGTGGTTCTGCCACTAAATCAGATTAATTAAAAATCGGCGGCGGTTCAGTCTAGAGAGGCGGAGGATTAACGCTGAGAGCATGTCAGGCCTGGCGTCGCCGGAGCGGGCAGGATTCTGGCAACTGAGACTCTCTATGGGTTGTATTTATAGAAACCAGGCATGCTGAATACTAATAGGGACTTCTCGGCTTAAGCCAAGAGGAAAACCAGGCACGGTTGCTAACTAGCTGGCAGAACCAGGAGATTTTGTGTTTGGCTTCTTGCAAAATGGCACCCTGAATGGGTTCGTGGCATCCATGCTTTTTCTTTCCAGAACTGCAATTCCCAGCATTCCATGAGAGCGAGGGATTCTGGGAGATGTAGGCCCAGGAAGCGCCGGGTTTCTTTCTTGCTACAGCTGCAAAGCGAAATCACTGCCTGGTGTGAAATTACTCACACGGTTATTAAGTGAAACTGGCTTCCCCATTGATAAAAGATCTGTTCTGACCTAGGCCTCCCAAAATCACAAAAGAGACTCCTTGTCCTGACAAAACCTCTTTTTATTTGGCTAATGTGAATTCCTATCATTCACATCCAGCAAAGTCCTGGCCAACAGTCTTTCAAGAGTATTCACAACTACAGACCTTTCTCAGGTTTGGAGAGTTGCCAGGCTGATATCTTCCAAATACCATGCTGTAACAATTATTTGGCAAGAAGTCAGGAACAGATCTTCACCTTAATGAACTGAACTAATTGTCTCCTGCAAACCCCACTCCCCTTTCACTCCTCTTTATTCCCTATGGGAGGGGCAATTCCCTGTCCACCTGAGCCTTTACTCCCGAATTGACCCTTGTCCCTTCTCCTGGCAGCTCTGTGCATGTGCACATTGGGAACAGGCTCCAGCTGTTCTTCTGCCCCACTAATCTCCGACTCTGAAGGCAGCTGATAACTGTCGGATGGCCCTGGCCCCATCTCTGCCTCCGACGCAGAGCCCTCATCCGAGGCTTCCCCAGACTTCCCCAGGACTGGCCCAGGTTCCTTCCCAATCTCCTCACTGTCTGAGTCTGCCGCCAGGTCCGCTGGATGCTGGTGGGCCACAAGAACATCAACAACGGGGATCACGTGACCCTGGGATGTCGCAACCACCATAAGTAGGAGTCAGTTGCTCAGCCTCTGTGCTTTGATCCCATGACCATGGGAGTTACGGTCCACCGTCTGCCAGTGGAACAGGCGAAAGAATCAGATGATGAGGAGACTGGGGAGGAACTTGGGCCAGTTCTGGAGTCTGGGGAAGGCTCTGATGGAGGCAGAGAGAGCCAGGGCCGTCCGACATTTCCCAGCCACTGGAGAAGAGGCAGCTGCCTTTGGAGGCTGATATGAGTGAGGAGGAAGAACAGCTGGGGCCTGTTCCAGATGCGCCTATGTGCAAAGCTGTTAGCAGAGAGGAACAACGGAGAACAAGGAGTTGGTTTCTTGCTTCTGCTAAGGCTGGGATCTGAACAGTGGGATCAAAACTTGGAGGCTTAGCAACGGACTCCTATTTATGCTGCCACAGTCGTAAGTATGAGAAATGGTCCAAAGTCCCATTTTCCAGTGCCGTTGTAACTTCGAACAGCCATTAAATGAACTGTCGTAAGTCGAGGCCCACCTGTACTTCAGGGTAAAGAACTGGACAAATCCGGAAAGCTGAACATGCATCCTCACTCAAGGAAAACAATGTGCGGATCCAGCTTTGATTCACCGGTGGGAACATCTGCTGTTTTCTCTGCCCTTTTCCGAGGAGGTGTGACAGACCCCACTGTGCGACGCTGCGAAGAGTGTGTTCTCTGTCTAATTTCATGGGTGGTTACACCCTCGATCAAAACCACATTCCAAGACACCCGAACTGAGGTTAAATCCTGCCAGGAGAGGCAATTAAATTTCAGGGGTCTTGAATTGGAGACGTCTCCGTTGTTGATGAGGTGGAAATAACAGATTTGGGGGAGAGAGGTAGCAATCCCCCCTCCCTCCCTTTCTTCAACACAGCTTAGTAGCAATATTAACAGCCCCTTCCTGTGAAAATGTCATGCAACCGCTATTTAGGTGGACCGCTATTTAGATGCAACACGCCATCGGGCTGTGGGGAAACAGCGCATACTCCATGGAGTCAAAAAGATCTCATCGATCTGGCACAGATGTTGCAGTGAGATTCTTTGTCTGACAGGAGAAAAAAAATGCAGACCCATGGTTCTAAAATGGTTTCATGCACCAAAGGCAGGATGTGTGGGTGGGTGTATGTGTGCATATGTACAGGTATGTATTTATATATGGGTACACAAATGCACACACACACATATATATACATCATACATTACAATACGTATACATATACATACATACATACATACATACATATATGCTGTTCAGCTTCCTTCGGGTATTATCCCATGTCATTGTAGTTGTGCTTTTAAAGTTGTAGCAACGTTTCGGCAGAATCTCATCTGCCATCATCAGGCTTCTGTATGATGATGATGATGATNCAACTACAATGACGTGGGATAATACCCGAAGGAAGCTGAACAGCACACATGTAAGTACCCGCGAAAACTTAAGAAAAAAAATACACACACACACACGCACTAAGACATACATGCACGCATGCATGCGTGTATACTGAGACATACATACATATGGCTAAGCTTTTCTGATGCCTTGACAATGGTGGCTATAAGCAGCATTCAACATTTAATTTTGTGTCTCTTCTCTCCAATTTTAAATTCTTTCTTGCAGCATTTAATTGCTTTCCTAATATTACCCATATCATCTCTCCTCACCCTGGTTGTCGCAAGGATTATAGCCAATTTTTTTTGAAAAAGACAAAGCTGTATTTTATTGATATGGAAATCAGAAATGAACTTCCGCCTTCAACTTAAAGAGAGGCTTCCCACACCACTCTTCATTCCCAGACTTCGGAGGATTGTAAACTGACAGGATAATAAAATGTGGCTTGAAGATTAGCCAGCTTTCTGAGCTGAGGAAAGTGAAAATTTGAAATCCTGACCTTGAGACAGACAAACAGATGTCAAGAGGCTGACGCAGAAAGTGAGGTGAACCCATCTGAAGGACAGGAAATGGGAAGAGATTGACGCATCAAAAGAATTTGAGCACTATAAATACAGAGGGTCCTCAATGTACAACCGTAATGGACTCCAAAAATTTCCACAGCTAAGCGAGACAGTTGTTAAGTGAGCTTTGCCCCATATTATGACAGTTGGCTACAACTGCCCAAAGGTAAGTAGTAGGGAAGCTCCATAACCTCCCATCTCCCCCCTCGCTTAATTTTTACCTGTCCACTCTGGAGTGGGCAGTCTTAATGAAGGCTTATTATGGGAAGTAGAGCTTATATAGGGCACATGTGCAAAAAAATCAAGCTAGGACTTACTTTCAGGGTAGGTCGTATTTTCAAGGAAACGAGAGTAACACGGTTAAGTGAATCCAGATTTCCCATTGACGTTGCTGGTCAGAAGGTCGCAAAAGGGGATCTCATGGTCCCACAACACTGCAACTGTCATAAATATGAGTCAATTGCCAAGCAATCTGAATTTCGATCATGGGACCTACTGCAAAGGTCATAAGTGTGAAAACGTTTGTAAGCCACTTGTTTCACTGCTGTTCCAACGTTGAACAGCCACTAAATGAACCTGGTGTAATGTCAAGGACTACCTGTATTAAGCTGCAGGCCGCTGCCTACATTCCTGGTCTTCTCAACACCCTGGAAATTTTGCTCCATCGGCAGGTTTCAAGTATGTTTCCCAGTGGACAACCAACTAAACATGAGCTAACAGTGTGCAGCGGCAGCCAAAAAAGCTAATACAATACTGGGCCACATTAACAGAAGGATAAAACCAAGATCATGAGAATAATATCCCTTTATAAAGCCCTAGTAAGACCACACTTAGAAGACTGCATCCAATTTTGGTCACTGTAATACAAAAACGATGTGAGGTTTTGGAAAGAGTTCAGAGAAGAGCAACAAGGATGATTAGGGGCGTAGAAGCCATAACCTACAAAGAACGGTTGCTGGAATTGGGTATGTCTAGTGTTAAGACCAGTTAAGACCAGTTGTAAAGGTAATGCAATGTAAGGCTGATCCAATGAAGATGAATCAGCATTGGCATTGCCTCTTTAAGACTAAGAGTGGGGTCACAGAAGTTTTACCTCTTTAAGAAGTGTTTATATAAGGCAGCCATTAAAGGATGTATTCTCTCTCCTTGAGTCCAATATCCAATGCAGAGAGGGGGCGCATTTCTCTGCCGCTCCCTCTCCCAGCCCTACTGGGGAAACAATTTCACTGGATTTTCTAGTCCCCCTTTACACAATTATCCAAACAGGGACATGTGTGTGTGTTTAGGCATTGGGATTTAAGAGCCAACTAGCAGTGAAGCTGATGCAATATAAGGCTGATGCAATAAAGATGAATCAACATTGGTACTGCCTCTTTAAGACTGAGGATGGGTTCCATCCCTTTAAGATATATAAGGCAGCCATTAGGGGGTGTATTCTTTCTCCTTGCGTCCAGTATCCATTGCAGAGTTCTCCTTGTAGAGATTAAGAAGATCAATTGCTTGTCAGCTATTTGCCTATCAAGTATATTTCTAGATATATGTCTTGCATATAAACCACTGTTAAATGACAAAGTCTCTGTGTGGTGTGTTTTGCTCCTGGGTTGCATAACAGTAGTCATGCTGAAAACGCTCTGACATCTAGTTTAATAAAAAGGACTAGGGGTGTGATAGGATAGCCGTATTCCAATATCTCAGGGGCTGCCATCAAGAAGAGGGGGGTCCACCTATTCCCCAAAGCACCTAAAGGCGGATGGAAACTACTCAAGGAGAGAAGCAACCTATTGTGGTTCGCTGGCAGCAGGTGCAGATGGCTGAGGTCTCGGAGAACGAGGACTCAGATGAAGGGCCTGCGTGTGATGCAGGGATGCAGTGAGGACCATCAGGGAGTGGAGTGCTGCCTTCGGAGCTTGTGGAGGCTGGCAGCAGTGAGGAAGAGGTTCCCGAGGAGCCTGTGCCCAGGGCGGATGCACAGAGGGCTACTTGAAGGAAAGAGCAGCTGCAGCAGAACAGGTGACTCGGGAGTAAGGCTTCAAGGTAATGTCCCCTCCCTCAAGAGATAAAAGCCAGCTGAGAAACCGGAGTTCTTTGCAGGAAGCAAAGACGTTTTTGCACTCAAGCCTTGTGGACGTTCGGAATATCTGAGTTGGTGTTTGGAGACTCTTTGTGTTTGGAATATTTCTTGGCAACTTTATCGAGTGTTCTTGGCAGTCTTGCACCACTTTGGCAAGGCTCGTTCTTATCAGAGACAATTAGTTTGAAACGTCTTTTTAACCATGAAGGAACGGAATTCGTAAAGAATCATTAGAAGGTTTTGCTGTTACCTCTGTTTCATGTTGGTTTCCTTGGATCAAGATTTGGGTCAGAACACAGCCTGGAATTAAGGAGAAACTTCCTAAAAGTGAGAGCAATTAACCAGTGGAACCACTTGCCACCAGAGGTTGTGGGTGCTTCTAGTCCTATGCTCTATAAATGAAATGTAATATGTAATATGCATATGTATATCTAGTTTCCTGTCACCAAAAATAACTTTGGACCTGCACAGCAAAGTTGAGGGGTGGTCCCCATTGCTGAAATTCTTAATTAGCAACCCCCTCTCAGATCAACAGGGTGGCAGGGGGCATTCTGTGAGCAGGTAGAGGGCAGAATCTTACCTTGGAGGACTCAAATCTAATTTTGACTGTGCCAGCAACTCTGGGAACTGAGGTTTCTTAGTATATAATGCAGACGTGCCACAAAGGAATTGTCGGTGTGAATTTAATTTGCGGATTCCGGTCAAAAGGACTAATAATTGGACGGAGGAGAAATCTCTGCTTGATATAATTGCTTGGCAGAAGGGGAATTTCAGACTGGGACAACAACCGCATAAGCAAAGGAGGGGGTGGATGGGTGGGAGAGATTCTGAAGGACATCTAACTTGCTCTTCGTGAATGGTCAGACAAGAAATTAAACTGGGATGGGCAACTATGGCCCCTGTGGACTTCAACTCCCAGAATTCCTGGGCCAATTATGGCCCCTTTTACAACCTTTGCACTTCCACTCCCAGAATTCCTAAAACAAATATGGCCCCTTTGCGACCCGTGGACTTCAACTCCCAGAATTCCTGAGCCGACTATGTTCACAGGGAGGCCGCAACGGTCTTATGTGTGAAAAACGGCCATGTCACTTTTTTCAGTGCTGTTGGAACGTTGAGCAGTCACTAAATGAACTTACTTGTATCTCCTTGAGAAATCCTTTTTGTTTTTTTAACGATAACCCTTGTTGAGGGTTGCTGTCTTCTTTCTTGATCTACCTTTCGCTGCAAAACATTATGTGTAAAACTGGGACAAACAGCAATTAACAAACAAGAACTCCCGCTATTTTTAATTACAGTTTTCGCTTTCCCGGTACATCAACACACAGCCTGCCCTGACATTAGTAAGTGGAACGCTTCCTAGGAGGATTTTGATTTATTATCTTAGCGGTGCAATTCTCCCAATTGCTTCTCTAGGCAATTTTTAAATGGATGGACTTCAATTCCCAGAATTCCCCAGCCAGCATGGCTGGCTGGGGAATTCTGGGACTTGAAGTCCACCACCTTAAAGTTGCAAAGTTGGAGAAAAAAATACTGCTCTGGAGATCAGTTGATACTCTCAGTTGCTGCTGTCATTATGGATATTTGTTCTCGGCTGCCATTTTATTTATTTTTTTCCCCTTCTGTTCTGCATTGGAATTTTTAATGACTGCAAGTCCTCGAGTTACGATGAGAATTGAGCCTGAAATTTCTGGTGGACAAGCGAACTTAACTTACTCCTCAACCCTCACTCCTTTGGAACAGCACCTGAGATACTGCAAAACTGCTATCCTGTCACCCCTAGTCCTTTTCATTAAAGTAGACATACCCAAAGTTAGAAGAGACCTCGGAGGTCTTCTAGTCTAACCCCAGCTCAAGCAGAAAACCCTGTACTATTTCAGATAAATGTTTAGATAAATCTTTCCTGCTGGTGGCAAGCTGTTCCACTGGATAATAGTCCTCACTGTTAGGGAAGTTTTTATCCTTAATTCCTGGTTGCTTCTCTCCTTGATAAGTTTCCATCCATTATTTCTTGTCTGACTTTCGGGTGCCTTGGAAAATAGCTTGGCTTCTTCTCTTTTGGGGCAGCCTCTCAACTATTGTTACCCTGCTATCATGTCATTCATCCCTAGTCCTTCTTTTCATCAAGCTAGACATACCCAATTCCTGCAACTATTCTCATGTTTTAGCCTCCAATCCCCTAATGATCTTTGTCGCTCTTCTCTGCGCTCTTTCCAAAGTCTCAACATTTTATTTTTACATCATGTGGACGCAAACTGAATGCAAATAGTCCAATGAGAAGAGCAACCAGGATGATGAGGGGACTGGAGGCCTAAAACATACGATGGAGGGTTGCAGGAACTGGGCCTGGCTAGTCTAGGGAGGAGAAGGACCAGGGGAGACAGGAGAGCAGCCTTCCAATATTTGAGGGGCTGCTACAGAGAGGAGGAGGAAGGGGGTCAAGCAATTTTCCAAGGCACCCAAAGGCCAGACTAGGAATAATGGATGGAAACCGAGCAAGGAGAGATTCAACCTGGAAATAAGGAGAAATTTTCTGACAGTGAAAATCATCAACCGATGGAACAGAAGTTGCCTTCAGAAGTTGTGGGAGCTTCATCCCTGGGGCCTTTCAAGAAAAAACTGGACTCTCCACCTGTCAGAAATGGATAGGGCCTCCCACATGGGCAAGGGGGGTTGGACTAGATGACCTCCAGGGTACCTTCTAACTCTATTCTGAATTAATTAAAGTTGGGACTTTCACTGCTGAAGGCTTTCAAGAAGAAACTGGGCTGCTATCTGTCAGAATTGGGATAGGGTCTCCTGCTTGGATGGAGGGTTGGACTAGATAACCTACAAAGTCCCTTCCAACTCTGTTCATCTGTATTTAATTCAAAGTGTGGTTTTATCGAGGCTTTATAAAGCAAAGATGAGTATGCAGTGTCCTTTTTTGGGGGGGGGGGGCGCCTGCCTTTCTCTGTTCATGCGCCGGCGTGCCACGGCTGCTCTCTGCAGTACTGCGAAAATATTAAATTTTCTTTCTGAGGGAGATGCAGGAGAAAAAGGGGAGCGCTTTGACATGGAAAAGGGCCTTGATTCATTCCCATTCTGCCTTGCTCACCGCAAAAGCGCCCTCATAGCGTCAGACCTCCCTTCCTAGGCACCTGCTTTGCCAGATAAAACAAGACCCACCAACAAGAGAAACGGCAAATCCGCGGCGGCACCACCGGCTGCGTTTTCAAGGTTACGGATCAAAGCCAGAATGGGGCATGCGCGCGAGAGAAAGAGGCATGTTGAGTTTCTGTCCTTTTAATATATGCTGGGAAAGGGAGAAATATTCAAGAGAGAGTTTGATGTACTCCAATGAGGAGCAAAACGTTGACGCACACACACACACTCACACCTCTCACACAAATCTGCCCTTGAAGGCGACAAGAAGAGAACAATAAAACAATAAAACAACATAGAAAGACTCTCCCTAAATCCTTTTTTAAAATGATAGATGAATTAACCTTAAAAGATATTAAGCCTGAAACTCTTTTTTAACACTAATGCATTTATCATGGTCCAGATTAGATATGAATTGGATCTCAAGACATTAATATCCACTATTCAAGAAACAAGATATTAAAATCTTGGGCAGACCAATAGTCCAATGACAATTAAAATGGAAGGTACAAAAAAAAAGATCGAGATGGACATTAAATAACACTATTTTAAAAGAGAAAGACTTTATACAATGGATGGAGAGGGAATTAGCCTTTTTCTTTAAAGAAAACAAAAAAGAGGATACTTCAATCGAGAATGTCTGGGATACAATGAAGGCATATGCTAAGAGGTTTGATAATAGATTACACAAGCAAAAAAGAATATTAGGAAAAGACAAGCCTCCAAGACCTTTGGAAGATGAATATAAAAGACTTGAAAAAAAGATTACAGAAAATGCCACAGAAAAAAGATATTAAATTGAAACTGGATGTAATTAAGCATAAAATGGAATTAATAGGGAAAGAGACTGGCAAGATCAGAAACTTATAAAACAGATTTTATTGAAGATGCATAAACCAGGTAGATGCTGACATATAATATGAGAAAGGAGAAGGAATCAAAGAAAATATTGAAACTAATAGATGATAAGGACAAAGTTTATTGTGGTAATAAGGAGAAAAAAAAAATTATTCAAGATTTTTATGGCAATTATATCAAAACAAGAGAATATTGAATGAGGATAAATTAAACAGTATTGAGACAGAATGACTGAGCTCAGAGATCCATAAAGAGACATGAAAGAAGTTTTGAACAGTAAATGACAATGGGTTACAGAGCATTAGAGTCAAATCAATGGAAAGCACGGTCCAGATGGTTACCAGAGCTCTTCATAATTAGAATCATGAGACTATCCATGAGATTATGTGCAGAAGTTATGTTTAGAAGAAAGTAAACATGGTCAGAGGCTATATATTACACTTATTCCAAAGGAAGAGGCTGACAGCTGAATTAAGATTTATAGACCTATTCTTTTATTGAATGCAGATTATAAAATCTTTGCTTCAAGTACTAGCAGAAAGACTGAAAAATATTTAAATATATTTTATTCCTCAGACAAAATGGATTTCTGGCCCAAGAGACTTAAAGACATATGAGAGTATCTATTGGATAACCTTCTGGAGGAATATTATGAGGCTTCATCCTGAGAAGCAAATGGCTTTGATATTTCTAGATGCCTCAAAAAAGCTTTTGACAATGTGAATGGAGATTTAATGTTGTTACTGTTGGAACAGATGGGTTGCCAGAAATTATTAGACATAGGGCCATAATATAAAAGACAGCAAACGTAATGATGGATGGAGAATTTAACAGATCTTATTAATAATAGAAAAGGCACAAAGACAAGGGTGTCCTCTATCTCCTTTGGTTATTCGTATTGACTTTGGAAGTGTTAAATAGAAATATTAGGGATGATAAAAGTATAAAAGGAATGAAATTAAAAAAGAAGATATTTTAAACTACAAGCTTTTTGCTGACGACTTTAGCTTTATTCTGGAAGACCCGTTAGAAACTGCTCCAAGGTTATTGGAAAAGATGAGAATATATGTGAGATGGCTGCTTGAAAGATAATAAGACAAGATTTTAACAAAAAAATATGTTATTGAGACAAAGAGAAGAATTGACAGATTTTTGAAAATTCGTATAAAGGTTACAATATTAATATTGGATTATATTTGACGGCAAGGATGTAGCACATTGAAAGAAAATAATTATACTAAACTCAAACAACAGATAATTATTAGATTGAAGAAATGGGAAAACTTGCAATTGTCATTAATAGGAAATTTCAACAATTAAGATGATTATTTTACCTAGAATTTATTTCTACTTTCAAACAATACCAATTAGATTGGAAAAGATTATTTTTGAAGATTAAATAAATCATGTTAAAGTTTATATGGCAAAGGTAAAAGCGAGAATAAAGTTAAAGCTTTTACAAGATGCTAGAATTAGAGGAGGTTTTTGGCTGCTAATTGGGAACTGTATTATCAAGCTGGCAAGTTTGATGGGTCAAAAAGATGATAACATTAAGAAAACATAGATTTGTTGACATTAGAAGGCCATGAGATTACTGTTGGGCTGGCATGCTTTTTATGGTACAAGGGAACTAAAAACAGGCAGGGTACTCAGAACGACATTATATACGGGAGTCTTGTGTTAAATTGGGGAAAAGATAAAAAACAATATTATTTGAAAATTCCCAGTTTGGTTATCGACTATTGAAGCATTTTCCATTCCTATGATTATAAAAAGGAACAACGAGTTAGATATGGGAATTGGTTAGATGAAAGAGGGTCATGATTTGGTACTAAAATCGATCCAAAACTTAGAGGAACAAGGTATAAAGATGAATCTGGCTTATTCAATATGCGCAAATACATTCAAGATATGATGAAGGATTAAATAATGGAAGGGATCTTATGATAAACAGAGCGATTTAGATAAGATATGAATGGGTACGTGTAAGCAAAGTGATTAAAAAATTATATTGGTGTCCTTTATGGAATTGAGACTTGAGAAAAGAACACAGTTAAAGAAACATATGATTGGTGGGCGCGAGAAAATTGTTGGATATGGGATCAGGATTTAAAGAATGGCAAAAATTATGGTCTCAAAATTATAAAATGACAATGTTCAACAGCATATAAAGAAAACTTGATACATCTAGGAAAGTCCCAGTAGTGCTTATACTAGCGAATGACCTACCTCCCCCGAAGTTGACAGGTCCACCCGAGAATAGGCAAGAATGGTTCCAAAGATAGTAAATCTGAAAAATGTTCCGGCAGATGTAGCATCAGATCCGCGGCTAGATACTATCATAGCCTGTGGTGGACTTGTTGAGAGAGGCTAGAATAATATTGGGACTAAAAATCAACGCATATGGTGTTGGAATAAAATGCAAAGAAACACACTGAAGACTGTATGAAACCAGAGACTTATGGATTCTGTACTGCAAAACTACACTCTCACGAGTACAAAGTAGAATTGAAATAGCTATTGATGTATATCGGTATGAACAGTGCAGCAGCCCCTAAGGACTTGTATTTAGCTTAAAATCACTGGGAAGAATGAGAAATAATACCTTCCAACTACGACAGGAAAAATTATTATAGAAAATATTAGGAAATGTGCTCGTGAGATGGAGTCGATTTGACATTTGAAGATTAGAGAGCAAAAGAGTAAACGATTTTTACTGGAAATTTTGGGATCTCTTTGTTATATCTAATGACTATGATGCATAAAATAATTGATAAAGATAGATACATACTATTCTAATAAAGAGTTTTTTTTTTAGATTAACTATTGTTACGATTATTGATTTTGTCTATATGAATAAATTGTTATAAAGTATTGAACATATCCCATAAAGAAATGAAATGATGAGTAATATTCAGGCATATGGATGATAATATAAATTGTTATGCAAATATAATTGTAATTGAACTGATATAAATGAATGCAACAAAACTGAGTGAACCAACCGACCACACGCGAGTATAGCGATATATGAGAAATCATAAATGTTTTTTTTATGTATGTTATGCTTTGTTGTACAAGAACATTTATAAAACATTCTTTAAAAAAAAAAAGAGTTGGTTCTCAACAGTCAAAGGAAGCCGAGGCTTGTTTTCAGAAGGAGAAAACAAAAAGTCAGGTAAAGGATCAGTTCACACGCCATCATCCCCGAATGCAGCTTGTCTTGACCTGTTGCGAGCGCCAGGGATGCAACACGCATCTCGTCCTATCAGAGTTGATCTCTCGTCGCTGCCGATCTCTCTGCGACGATACACAAATGCCAGCCTGAGCACTGAAATGCCTGCGAAGTAATCATCAGGCCCGGTAAGCTCAACGTCCAGACGACTGTAATGAGTAGCCTGTTTCCCCCAAAATACGACACTAACCCTGAAAGTAAGTCCTAGCTTGATTTTTACTTACGTTTGCCGGAATATCTGCCACTCCCCGTCGCCGATCAAATAAGCCCTATGATAAGATCCCGCACCACTCTCGCGATGGGACAGGGTAAACAAATTACAGCTAAGGGGTGGGGGAGATGGGTGGGGGTGGACGGCTGCCCTACCTACGATTACCTTTGGTGCAGTTGTGGTGCGCACAGGGTCCTCGCACCCCACTCAAACAGCCTGCGTGGCCCTGGCCCATTTCTTACTGCGCCTGGCACAAGGTCTGGCCTAGTGCTTTCGCTGAAGCCTCTGGCGCTGCAGAAGCAAATAGCTCTATGGAATCATCAGCAGCTCCACTTATAACTTGGCAGAGGCATGCTTCAGGAAAGCCTTGGCTGGCCTAGAGTAGTAGTAGTTCGCTAGGCCGCCCAATGGACAGCGAAAAGAGGCCGCAGGACAACGCACGCAATAGTGAGGTTACTCAGTAGTATAAGCATCCCCCCCCAAAATAGACTCGGCTGCCTTTTTTTTTTTTCTTTTTGTGGCAAAAAATATATATGTCAGGGTCTTATTTTCGGGGAAACACGGTAACTTAGCAACAGCAATGATTCACTTAACAACTCAGGCCAGAAATGTTGTAATGTGGGGCAAAGCTCCCTTAATGACTGTCTCGCTTAGCTGTGGAAATTTTTGGAGCCTATTACAGTCATAAATTGAGGACCCTCTGTATTTACGGTGCTCAAATTCTTTTGACGCGTCAATCTCTTCCTTTCCCATTTCCTGCCCTTCAGATGCACTGACCTCACTTTCCTCATCAGCCCCTTGACATCTGTCCATCTGTCCACACGGTACGTTCTGTGTGGGGCCAACCCTTGAGGAGTGTACGGAACTTGCGCACAGAATGCAGCCGTGTGAACAGTCATTGGCTGCCCTGAGGATGGGACGTGTGTTTTCTTTACAAGTAGTCCTTCACCTATGACCTCAATGGAGTGGGAGCCTTATGTTGATCAGCGAGATATTTACTTATAAGTGAATGTTGCCTCATGTTACGACCTTTCTTGCCCCAGGTTGTTAAGTGAACCACTGCCATTGTTTACGCCAGGAACACGGTTGTTAAGTGAATCTGGTTTCCCGATTGACTTGGCTTCTCAAGGAAGTCGGAAAAAGGGATCTGGTGACCCCGGTTTATGCAACTGTCATAAATATGAATCAGTTGCCAACGGTCACTAAATAAATGGTTGTAAATCAAGGACTACCTCTACGGATTTTGCAATCACAGGTTGCAAAAGGGGCTCATATGACCCTGGGAACTGCAACAGTCATAGACACATGCCGGCTGCCAAACGTCTTCCAAATTTCAATCACGTGATATGGGGATGCTGTATCGGTCATTAAATGTGAAAACTGGTCAGGAGTCACTTTTTTTCTGGTACCATCGCGAGTTCTAACGGTCACTAAACGAACGCAAGTCAAGGACTACCTGTAAAAGGTGCTGGATTAGAATGTGGGGTGGGAAAAAGACACACACACACACACACACACACACACACCACTTGAAAGCTAGTGTTGCAAATTCAATGTGGGTGGAAGCAAAAAACAACACAAAACCTCTTTTGTTCATTGTGCAATTGCTTTTGCTTACACAGATACATTGCTAGTGCCGGCTTTCCTTTGCAAAACGTCAACCCCTTGTCAAGCTTTGTTCGACAAGATTTTCAGCTTACAACGTTCCAGGGAATATACGTATAGTAGATGTGTCAAACTTAAGGCCTGGGGCATGGATTCAGCCCGCAGGGTACTAAGATCTGGCCCATATGGCTGCCCCGGAAACAGAGAAGGACTGGGCCGCGGTGCTTCTGCCAGTGAAAATAAGCTCCCGAGCTCTGTTTTTGGCTGGGACGGCCTCCGGTAGGCCTTACCCAGCAAAAACAGAGCTCCGTTTTCGCTGGCGGAGGGCTGCAGGAGGCCGTCGTGGCTAAAAACAGAGGTGTGGCCTGGACTTAGAGAGAGGGAGTGGCCTAAAATCACCCATCTGGCTTTCATAACTAAGGCAGAACTAAAACTCCCCGTCTCCTGGTAATTGGCCCGGAGCCACCCAACCATCTTTCAGGCCTAAGACGGGACTAGAACTTCCCGTCTCCTGGTGATTGACCCAGAGTCACCCAGCTTTTACACCTAAGGTGGAACTAGAGCTCCCAGTCTCCTGGTGATTGGCCCAAAGTCACAACTATCTTTCATGCCTAAGGCGGGACTAGAACTCCCCGTCTATAATATTTTCAAAATTCAACACATCCTTAAAGATCCATCTCATCCTGGAAACCCTTTTTTTTAAACTATTACCACCTGGCAGACAATACAGAATAATAAAAACAAGGGCAAAAACTGCTGTATAGTGCCGTGATGGTGAACCTATGGCACGCATGCCAGAAATAACACACAGAGCCATTTCCCCCGGCACGCGAGAGCTCGCCTGGAAGAGCCCCCTGCACATGCATGCGTGCCGCCACCACCCAACAGCTGATTGTTGGGTATATTGCATGCATGCGCAGGCAGGGTGAGGGGTGCTGGAGGCATGTGCGCATGCGCAGAGATGCGGAGCATGCGCTGGGGGGGTCATGCACGCATGTGCAGATGTGCGGCGCATGGAGGGGTGATTGCGCACATATGCGCAGATGTGTGGCATGGGGGGGTGTGATCGTGTGCTCATGCAATTATCGGCACGGGAGCCAAAAAGGATTTGCCACCACTGGTATAGTGCAATATTCACGCAATATCAGGGGTTTTCCATTCAACTGTATAGAAGGATGTGAAGGATGTGTGTTTGTGTTTATTTTTTATGGTTTTCTTACGTACAATGTCCACTGAAGAATGCATTTAATTCCGTTCTACGAGCTGCAATGACAACATACTAACTAATATGCTTTTCATTATAAATAACTAAAACCAGCAGATGGAAATTGGGGGAGAGGAGGAGGAGGAAGGGGCTCTCCTACCCAAACACACCCCTCTAGAGACACCCCCTTGTTCTTTTTCTTTCTCTCTCCCTTGAATTTTGCATTTCCCCCCTCCAAGGTGGGTGAATTCTGTTGCCAAGCAGCTGAGAATACATCTCTCCCATCACATGGAAACAGAAGCACTCAAGCCTACAAGGAGTTGCATTCAGACTTAATCCTCCCCAATTGCTTGCAAGAGATACTCCTTGGAAAGTCAAGCTGCTGCCTAAGGACATCGTTCTCCCAAAGTCTCGTTCTCAGTTCCCTGGACTATATGCCATCCAGTTGTGCTCCGCTCGTAGTAGCCACCCAGATTGCTCATCTCCGGATGGAGCCTTCAGGTTTTCCCCAGAGAAACCTGCAAGGCTGAGACCGAATCCTCTGCAGATTAACAGAGTTGGAAGGGACCTTGTAGGTCATCTAGTCCAACCCCTCCATCCAGCCCATTCCATCCTTCCAAAGTGGGTAAAATGAGGACCCAGATTGTTGGGGGCAAGAGGATGACTCTGTAAACCGCTTAGAGAGGGCTGTAAAGCATTGTGAAGCGGTATTTAAGTCTAAGTGCTATTGCTACTCCTTCCTTCCTTCCTTCCTTCCTTCCTTCCTTCCTTCCTTCCTTCCCTTCATTTCTTCCATGGTGCACAGTGGTTAGAAGGTAGTACTGCAGGCTAACTCTGCCCACTGCCAGCAGTTCGATCTTAACCAGCCCAGAGTTAACTGAGCCTTCCCTCCTTCCAAGGTCGATAAAATGAGTCTTATATATTTCACTATTTGAATGTTTTTATGCTGTAACCCACCCAGAGCCGTTAAGACTTGAGATAAGCGGTAAATAAATTTCAGAACAAATAAAAAATATTTTTGTACATCAGGCAGATAAAAAATATCTAACACTGGCCTTTGTCTAAACATTTGGGAGTGCTTTCCTTCAAATTGTGGCAGTTGGCTTTTCCAGGAACATCAAGGATGTATTTTGTTAACAGTAGGGGAGAAAAAAAATAGGAGGATATTTATGGGTAAAGAATTGCAAATTCCTTCCATTGATTTTTTTTTTCAGAACTGTTTAATTAAAATCCCCACTCAGCGGCAAAGAAGAACTGATCAAATTGTGGCTGTTGCTGGAAGGGATAAATTATATCACAGAGGCCCCAGGGGAAAAAAAACTTCTTGAGTTTATTAGAGTGAATTATTGTCCTTTGGGCCCTCTTCAAATCCATGGCAATAGGATTAGGGCATAAAACAGTTAATATTCCATTGAGACTTGGCGGAAAGAGCTAGAAGGGAGGGAGGGAGGGAGAATGAACACTCCAGATCCCAGAGCCGAGCTTCAAATTGGAACGGCATTGGCATCGTGTTTTGAACAAGATGGGGAAGCCTCAGGTGCCCCCTGAGCTGATATAAAACAGAGTGTGAGAATCTGCGTCCGTAAGGGCTAACCTTTTCGTCCTCACGTGCCTGCAACCAGGGGTGGGATTCTACCAGTTCGCACCTATTTGCTAGATCCGGTTGTTAACCTTCAAAGCAGTTCGGAGAACCGATTGTTAGAAGAAATTACTGGGCTAATCCTGTAAGGAAGGCAGGAAGGAAACATTCTGGTGTTGCTGACAGAAACTGCCTCTCAGTTAACCCTTATTACATTCTTGGCAGGACTGGACTTCCTGTCTCAGGAACTTCTCTGGAGTTTTTTTCCCCTCCTTTGCTGGTACTTTGCTTGTGTGGTGGAGGGACCATTCAAAGTTACAATGGCACTGAAAAAGTGACTTATGACCATTTTTCACACTTATGACTGTTGCAGCATCCCCACAGTCATGAGGGGCCAGGCAGAGATGCGTGCCTCGATGTGAGTGACAGTGAGTTGGCCACACCCAGCCAATAACATGACCACCAAGCCACGCCCTCCAACTAAGCCATGCCCACAGAACCGGTTGTTAAAAAATTTGAATCCCAGCCCTGCCTGCAACCATAATGCAATTACTATTATAATATTCACAAAAAACAACAGTGTACAACGCAAATGAGATAACTATGTTGGGTTTCATTTATGATTATTATTATTATCATTATTATGTACCTACTTACCTATCTATCATCTACCTATCTATCTATACTTACCTACATATGCAGGTCTTGGTGTGTTCGGGTCTTTTCCCATATAAGATTGAGAGTATATTACCTACCTACCTATCTATACCTATTTACCTATTATTTATCAGCTTTGGACAAGGGACGTGGGTGGCTCAGTGGCTCTAGATGCTGAGCTTGTCAATCAGAAAGGTTGGCAGTTCAGCGGTTCGAATCCTCAACGCTGCATCATGGAGTGAGCTCCTGTTCCTTGTCCCAGCTTCTGCCAACCTAGCAGTTCGAAAGCATGTAAAAAATGCAAGTAGAAAAATGGAGACCACTTTGGTGGGAAGGAAACAGTGTTCCGTGCGCCTTAGGCGTTTAGTCCTGCCAGCCACATGACCATGGAAACGTCTTCGGACAGCGCTGGCTTCTTCAACTTTGAGACAGAGATGAGCCAGAAACGAGGAGCATGGATGTACGAGGAGGGGAACCTTTATCTTTAACTATCAACCTTGGTAGCCATATTTTACTTAGAAGCTTTGAGGCTGCCACATTTTAGTGCCTGGGAAATTGGGAGGGGGGATTTCTTAGTGAGCAGATTAGACTCAACAACATTCTTTCTTAGAAGTCAAGGACAAGTTACCCTGCATCTGGAGAGGAGTGCCTGGAGGAAGGTCTCCAGCTGGGACGATGGTTGATTGGGTCATGTGATGGACTGGTGGTTGCAGGGGATGGGTTTTTGATTTTCAATTGGGAAGGGGAAACCTAGAAGTCTCCAATTTGGGTTTTCCCAGATGTGACAATATGACTTCTTTAACAAATTCTTACTGAATTTTTGTTTCTGAGTGCTGAAGGAAATGGGGAGTTTCATTGGAACGCTGACACTATTTCCCTCCCTGCCTGCCTGCCTGCCTGCCTGCCTATCTATCTATCTATCTATCTATCTATCAATCTATCTATCTATCTATCCATCTATGTATCCATATCTATCCATGTTTATTTATTTATTCATTATCTGTCTACATGTCTTTCTTATCTGTCTTTCTAATTATACACTTTTTCTAAGTCTGATTATAGACTTTTTAACAATTTACTGAATAAATGGTTGTAACTTGAGGTCTATGGAATGCACCGTTCAATAAAGATTGGAATTAAGAAAATTGAATAATGGAATTATTAGGTATGTTTAATTGATATGGTGGTAGGCATTTGGAGAGAGTAAGGTTGAAAACAAAGATTGAAGAAGTATGAATTAATATGAATATAATGCAGTGAGATGTATGATATATTGATGCCACACTGTTAATGTATTGTTATTATATGCAGATTGAAATAAAAAAATGAAAAAAAAAAGATTGGAATTATAAGATTTGGGATTTATTTTATCAATGGTTAGATAGAAAAGTAAGACACAGATATACAATGTAACAGTAATGATATAACTGATTACTTTTGAATAAGTTATATACTATGAATACAATCTAGTAAGAATTGAGACTTCATCTTAAAGATAACTTGGAATTGAGATTAAAATTTGAATGATGGTAAAATAATGAAATATGAAATGGAAAGTTGATTAATACAACATGGATGTCAAGTTAAGAGGAAAATATTATATTGTGCACATGATATATGTACCAAACTGACATACTCTATAATTGAAAAGTGGTTTTATTTGCTGTTTTGTATGTGTGTTATAAAATAAAAAATAAAAAAATTGCATTACAAAAAGAAAAAGAAAAGATTGGTAAAGGCAAGAAAATTAATCAGGATATGGATAGAGAAATATTTTTTGTCTCTGAAAATTCTGTTTTTTTTTTTCAATTGCAAAAGTCAAGGACATACTTTGGAATACTATTCAAAGCCATCTTTGTCCCTGCTAAACCCACAGACAAAAGTTTGCTGGGCTACGAATTAAAAAGCGTGGCCTCTGCTCTTTTATTCTTTTAGTCTCATGTGCTATTTATTGCTGGAACATTCTTTGCTTACCCCAGTCTATCACAGTCCTCTTCCTTCCGCATAATTCCTCTGGATCCCAAATTAAAACTCCTTTAAAAACAGACCTCTGGTCTGCAGCCCACATGAATAATTCCCTACAAGATTCAGATCCTTTATTGAGAAAATCAAGGACTGTGGGCTTCTTGGTGCTCTCTGAGCTTGGTAGTTTTCTAGCAGATGTTTCATTACCCAACGAGGTAACATCATCAGTACTAGAAGGGAGTTGGGTTTGCAGGGAGGAGGAGGAGATGGGGGAGGATGGGGAAGGAGGAGGATTGTGGGAACCTTGATGCTCCCTGACCTTCATGATTTCCTTGCAGACATTTCATGACTCAACTAGGTAACATCATCAATGCTAGAAGGGAGTGAGGTTTGTGGTGAGGAGGAGGAAGAGGAGGAGGAGATCATCTGTGGAGTCCTTGGTTCTCTCTGAGTTTGGTGATTTCCTTGCAAACATTTCATGATCCAACTAGGTAACATGCTAGAAGGGAGTGGAGTTTGGGAGGAGGAGGAAGAGGAGGAGGAGGAGGAGGAGGAGGAGGAAGAGGAGATCATTTGTGGAGTCCTTGGNGGAGGAGGAAGAGGAGGAGGAGGAGGAGGAGGAGGAGGAAGAGGAGATCATTTGTGGAGTCCTTGGTTCTCTCTGAGTTTGGCAATTTCCTTGCAGATATTTCATGACCCAACTAGGCAACACCATCAGTGCTAGAAAGGAGTGAAGTTGGTGGGGATGAGGAGGAGGAGGAAGAGGGGGAGGAGGAGAACTGTGGGGTCCTTGGTGCTCCCTGAGCTTGGTGGTTTTCTTGCAGACGTTTCATGACCCAACTAGGTAACATCATCGGCATTAGAAAGGAGTGACCTGGGTGAGGAGGAGGAAGAGGATGATGACTGTGGGGGCCCCGTTGCTCTCTGAGCTTGGTGGATGTCTTGCTCTCTTACAAAAGACCTGAACAGCTAGCACAACTCCGCCTCCCGCATCCGAATCAGAAAAACCCAGCTGGGAATCTTGCCTGAAGCGATGGGCTCCGGAGGACGCCAACATCCTACGATGCATAATTTTTATAGATCATTTTACCTGTGTAGGCGACGTTCTTGGGATTTCCGTAGGGGGCCCCAGGCTGAACGGCGCTGTAAACAGGATTCATCGTAGGGGATGTGAAAACGCTGAAAAAGAACAAGGGAGGGGTTCAGAAAGCAGGCTTTGGAAACATTTACAAACACCAAAGGTTTTTTTTTTTTAAATATCATTAATATCTCAGTATTAAACAAGAGCATATTGACGACGAGCTCGATACCCGTCCTCGCTACGAAAACTATGTGCGTCGGGCCTCAGTTTTTTGTGGGAGTGAAAAATAGGGGGAGAAAAAATCTGCCTAGCCACCTCCATAGGTATCCATCTGACAAGCATCCTGTGGCCAGCGTGTGGAGAGTTGAAGGGCTGTTGGAAAACTGAAAGCAAGTATTTTGCTGTCGTATAGTTCAGGGAGCAAGGAGACAGCAATGGGAGCCTGGCGTGTGGAACTTAAAGCTCAATTGTACTAAACTGCTTGGTTGCTGCTCTGAAAACTGAAACTCCACTGCTTGTGTTTTTGCCATTAGGAGCATATTTCTTTTTCTCCAAGGGTTGGGAGAAGGAGTAGAAACTCCTTAGCATCAGAGCATGTACAATATAATAATAATAATAGGACATACTCGGCAATGCTCTGAAGGGTCATTTGGAAAAAATATTTTTCTTAGTGAAGCCAGTAGAGCAAGAGGAAACTACGTGCAGAATTTCCAAGCTTGTAGGCCTTAAAGTTCTGGCAGTTTTGGTGTTTGATGCACAAGTGGTCTTTCCAACTTTTTATTAATATTAGATTTTATTAATTGTCATTTTTTTTCTGTGGGCCACATTGCATTTCAGAATTTTTGTTGCTTTGCTCTCAAAGTGTCACAAAACCATACACTTACATACAGATTACAGCATGCTAAATACATATCTACGTATTCAGGTAATCTTAATTTACGATGCCAATTGAACCCAAAATTTCCATTGCTTACATAATTCCGCCGAACAGTTCCCCGATAATTATATTTAGATTTATTAGATTAACAGAGTTGGAAGGGACCCTGTAGGTCATCAAGATCCAAACCCTCCCCCCCCCCCCATCCAAGCAAGAGGCCCTACACCATTTCTGACAGGTGACAAGTTTGTAGGAAAATTCTGGAGATTTTGTGATGATGCATGAGGGGAATTTTGCTTTTATATAGAGAGATTCTGCCATAAGTGGTCAGAAATGACGCAGAAAAGGTAGCAAATATTCTTTTAAACGTTTTTCAAAAGAACGCACACCTGTATTTTGCAGAAGAAAGTGTTTGTTTCTGAGGAAAAATACTACAGGTAGTCCTTGATTCACAACCACAATTGAGCCCCAAACGTCCATCATTAAGCAAGACATGTTGTCAAGGGAGTTTCGCCCTGTTTTACGACCTTTCTTGCCTTCAGTTGTTAAGTGAATCGCTGCAGGTGGGAAGTCAGTAACAGAGTTTTTAAGTGAATTTGGCTTCGCTTGTCAGAAGGTCGAAAAACGTGACCCCGGGATGCGGCAACGGTCATAAGTACGAGTCAATTGACAAGCCTTCAGATCTGGACCATTGTTAAATGGGAAAAATGCTCATATGTGCCTTTTGAACAGTCACTAAATGAATGCTTGTAACGGGTTGTCCTTGACTTACAACAGTTCATTTAGTGATCGTTCAAGTTACAATGGCAATGAAAAAAGTGAGACTTACAACCATTTTTCACATGACAATTGCAGCATTCCCCTATGATCATAATTCAGATGCTTGGCAAACTGACTTGTACTTATGACCATTACTGGGTCCCAAGGTCACATGATTCCCCCCTTTTGTGACCTTCTGGACAAGTTAAATCAATGAGGGAAGCCGGATTTGCTCAACACCGGTTTACCAACTTCTTAACTGCACTGATTCACTTAATGACTGTGGCAAGGAAGGTTGTAGAATGGAGCAAAACTCAGACTTAACGAGTGTCTCACTTAACAAGAGGAATTTTGGGCTCCCTTGAGGTCGTATGTTGAGGATTGTATGTCAGGAGCTAAAATAGAGCAGAATTTTCCAACTTTTGTCATTTTAATGATAATTAAAGATAATTAAAGAGATAATCAGAGTTGGAAGGGACCTTGTAGGTCATCCAGTCCAACCTCACCTGACCAAGCAGGAGACCCTACACCATTTCAGATAAATGGCAGGCAGTCCAGTCTCTTCTTGAAGGTCTCAAGTAATGGCGCTCCCACAACTTCCATGGGCAAGCTGTTCCATGGGTTGATTGTATATGGATTTCAACTTCCCAGAATAGCCCAGACAGCATTAATGTATTTTATTGTCATTGCCATTTAAATGTGGCAGCTTCTGGTGCTAATATGGCTTCCAAAGTTGACAATTAAATTATTAAATTTATTATTATTAAATCATCGGTCAAACACTGAGAGAGAATCCTGGGAACCTTGGCTGGCTGAGGAATTCTGGGAGTTGAAGTCCACGAGCCATTAAGGGGTCAAATTTGGAGGCCTCCAACAAAGAGGAAATAGTCCAAGCTACTGGATGTGAGAGGGAAGAGAATACACAATCACACACAGGCACACAAAACACAATCTCCAATGCCTTTTTCTCATTAAGAGCCCAAAGTTATTTTTTTCCTTCTTCTTTTCCTCTAGATTTTATTTAAATACAAAACAAGGGGCCTGGGAGTTATCTTCATGACAAATCCTTTCAGGGCCAGCTCAGTTAATTATCTTAAGGAAGGCCCATTCTTTGCGGTGCTGAGGATTATGCAAAATCAGTCATTAAGTGTTTATTAGGCCAACACTTCATCCTGGCTACCTTATTTGAAAGAGCCGATAAAAATAATTCAAATTTCCAACGAGTTGTAGGACATTTATGAGTGTGGAGCAATTTGTTAGATGGTTATTATTATTTTTTCCCCTTTCCTTTTAACCTCCTGATAGTAAATGGAGGCAGCTGGTAAACCTAGCAAGGACTGGCTTGTGAATTAGCCCTAATTAATTGGTTCCTGCCATTTGCAAGTTAGCAACCTACAATGGGGACTTCTCCAAAAGAGAGAAACTGGATGGATGAAAAGAGGAAGGAAGGGAGAATGGAAAAAGAAAAGAAGGAAGAAAGGAAGTGGAAGAAAGGAAGAGAATAAAGGAAGGAAGGAAGGAAGGAAGGAAGGAAGGAAGGAAGGAAGGAAGGAAGGAAGGAAGGAAGGAAGGAAGGCAGGCAGAGACAGGGGAGAGATTGCAATGGTCGTAAGTGTGAAAAACAGTTATAAGTCATTTTCAGTGCCTTTGTAACTTTGAACGGTCACTAAATGAACTGTTGTAACTGCCATACTAAAGGTCAAAATAACAAGATTATTTATTACTTATTTATTCAATAAAAATCTAACAAAGAAAAGAAACAATTTTCATCCGGGGAGTTCTGGCAAAATTCTTCAATTAAACTAGGTAGAAAATGAACTTTTTATATTCCAGACTGCTAACTGGAAGTGAGTGGGCTATATTCATGAGTTTGGGGTTTATCTCTGGGCAAAATAATATTCCCTCTCCAGAAGAGAGAAGTGCCTATATACCCAGTTAATTATTTCCCTGTGGCAAGCAGAATGCTGTTGGCAAAACTTATCCAGTTCTTCCTTTTTATTATTATTATTTTTCTATCCCCTCTTGATTGCCTGCAGTGAACGGAAAATAATAACCTGTTTTTAGTTTTTCAAATCCGGGCCTTGCTCCCAAATCAGAACAGAATTATTGACCTGCCTTGAAGACATCTGATAAATTTAAAGATTGTACTCTTTTTTTCAGATTTTCCAAAAGGTAACCCTTATTTTCTTAAGTGAAAGTAGTCCCTGAGTTATGACCACAACAGAGCTCCAAAATTTCTGTTGTTAAGTGGATATTGCCCCAACTGGCTTTCATGCTTAAAGCAGGACTAGAACTCACTGTCTCCTTGTGATGGTCCCACAGTCACCCAGCTGGCTTTCCAGCCTAAAATGAGACTAGAACTCACCAACTCCTGGTGATTGGCCCAAAGTTACCCAGCTGGCTTTCATGCCTATGGCAGAACTAGAACTCACAGTCTCCTGGTTATTAGCCTGAAGTCACCTAGCCGCCCTTCATCCCTAAGGCCGGGCTAGAAATAAATTTCTCTTGAGGAACCATAAATCTGAATATATTCCAGTATTCACACCTTCCATTTTCTAACTGAACTTTCCAGTCTTATTATTAGGCATCCTAGGACTGACAGTTTTTCGAATTAAATGAATGACATTTTGGAAATGGCATTCTCCTTTGCAGTAGGACTTGCCCAGGGAAAGCACAAACTAATTTTAATAAGAACTAATTTAAATAACGAATGAAAATCTTATTCCAGCAGGATGCTGGCCATGGGCTTCTACTCAAACCCATCTCTGTCGTTACTTATTAAATCAACCTAGTCGTTTATTTCAAAACATAAAGAGACCCTGGGTCACTTACACAGGATTAGAAACTCAAATGCAAATAGGTAAAGGTGTTGTGGTTCACCAGCAGCAGGTGTGGATGGCTGAGGTCTCAGAGAGCGAGGCCTCGGATGAGGGGCCTGCATGTGATTCAGGAATGGGGCCAGGACCCTCAGGGAGTGGAGTGCTGCCTTTGGAGGTTGTGGAGGATGGCAGCAGTGAGGAAGAGGACCCCGAGGAGCCTGTGCCCAGGGTGTGCGCGCGCAAGGCTGCTCGAAAGAAAGAGCAGCTGCAACAGCATGGGCGACTCGGGAGTAAGGCTGGAAAGGTGATGGCCTGTCCCATAGGGATAAAAGCCAGCCTTCAGGGTTGGCTTCTTTGCAGGAAGCAAAGAAGTTCTTTCTACTCAGAGTTCTCGTTGAAGCCCTGCTTGCTCCGGTTTGTTTTTTGAAACTTCTGACTTTGGATATTTACCTGCAATTAGTCTTTTGTTCTCTTATCTGGGACAATTAGTTTTGAATGACTCTTGGCTGTGAATGCACAGAATGCACAGCGCCACATTTAAAAAGGTTTGCTTTTATACATACTTTGTGTTTGTTTGATTTGAGCAAGGCTTGGGTCAGAACAAAAAGCAAAGGTTCCCCTCGCACATGCGAGCTAATCGTTTCTGGCTCTATGGGGCGGTGCTCATCTCCGTCACAAAGCCGAAGAAGAGCCAGTGCTGTCTGAAGACATCTCCATGGTCATGTGGCCGGCATGACTAAACGCCGAAGGCGCACGGAACACTGTTCCCTTCCCACCAAAGGGGTCCCTATTTTTCTACTTGCATTTTTTACATACTTTCAAATTGCTAGATTGGCAGAAGCTGGGACAAGGATCCGGAGCTCACTCCATGATGCAGCGCTGGGGATTCGAACCGCCAACCTTTCTGATCGACAAGCTCAGCATCTTAGCCTCTGAACCACCCACGTCCCTACCAAATGCAAATAAGGAATCATAAATACAGGAAGCCCTCAACTTGCAACCACTCGTTTTCTGACCAAGTTTCAAATCCATGACCATTGCAGCAGCATCCCCAGGGTTACATGATCAAACTTTGAGTGATTGGCAGCTGGCATGTATTTATGATGGTTGCAGTATTGGAAAGTTTTGGGAAGGTCATTTGCAACCTCCCAAGGGAGGACCTGACCAGCCAAGTCAACGGGGAAAACAAGATTCACTTAACAATGGCATGTTTCCCTTAACGACTTCTGTGATTTGCTTAACAAGCGAGGCAAAAACAGGTCGCAAAATGGGGTGCAATTCATTTCACACCCATGCTTGCTTAGCAATGGAAATTTGGGGGTTAATTGTCATCGTTGTGTGTGGGAACTTGGTTGTGCATGCAAAAACAGCCCCGTTTCGGTCCTTCCAGTATTTCCAGAAGGCCTGTTTTTCGGCCTCCTGGGGTTGCTCAAGCCTCCAAGAGGGCAAAAAAAGGCCTCAAATGGGCCAAAAATCAGCTGGGAGGCATGCACATGCGTAGTGCAGGTAAGTTTGGCTGGGGCTTGCATGCCCACACAAATGGCTCTGCCTGCCACCTGGTTTGCCATCAAAGTTATAGAGAAAAGGACTTACTGGAAAGTAAAGTTGTAGCATCAAAAGAATTCAAGATCTGAGACAACAGGAGCAAAAATCACATATGGAAAGTTATGGCAACATTCCCACCCCCAATAGTTCAAACTGTCCATCCAATCTGAGACGTGTATAATGTCATGTGGGTGCAAGTTCAGGTGGTGTTTCAGACATTTGGCTCCCCAGGACAGTTGACCTTGGCCTGATTAGATAAGAAGCTAGAGCTGCACAGTAAACAAGTAAGCATAGTCAAGACAGTTTTCCCAAGTTTTACAATTCACCATCTCAAGCCTTGTCATGCCCCTGTTGGAGCCTGACTCCAAGCAGAGGAGGAACAACTGACAAGGAGTGGAAGTGTGCCTCTGGAGATTGGGGAGGAGGCTGGGGAAGGTCAGAAGTCGGCTGGGCAGTTGGAGGAAGACCCAGGCCCATCCCCTCTCCATACTAGAGCATGCAGGGAGGCGAGGATAAGGGAGAAATGTGAATGGCATGGTCTATGGGGGAAGAAAGGGCCTTGATCCCCTTCATGGACTGTAGCTGTGAGGACTGTTTAAAAGGACAGGCATGTGTATGGGCCAGTGCTGGAAACAAAGCATGGAAATCTCCCTTGTCTGTTGTTCCTGAGTTTGTCGTCCTTCCCAGTGTGTGTTCCAATATTTGTGGACGTCTTCAAGCCCTTATCTTGCCTGGTTCTCTAAATTGCTTCAGTGTGGTTTGTGTTGTTTTTACTCTTTATAATTTATGGGCATTTTTAGTTTACACAGCATTTCCTCCTTTTCGTAACTGTTTGTGGGGGAGTTTTTTATTTCCATTAAGGATATTTGGAGCTTTGAAGCAAAGTGAAGGAATAAAAGGAGCTTCACCTGTTTTTGTGACTTTGTTTATTTTGCATCCCACTCTGGGTCATCACAAGCCTC